>PVIC010012306.1:0-39920 GCA_004025085.1 Thryonomys swinderianus | reverse complement strand
GCAAGACAATTTAGGTAGAAATTGCTGCCTGTGATTTATGGTTTTAATTAAGAGCTTTTTAAGCTTTAATTAAAAAGGTACATGAGCATTCAGTATTTAAGAAAAATGCCTTTGTGTTTGGGTCAATTGAATAACATAAAATAAAATGAGATACATATTTCTAGTCAGAAGCTTCACATAAGAGAGCTATGTACATAATTAGGAAGTAAATTTAAACTGATTTGGGCATAAAGACTTTATAATGGGGGAAGGTGGCCGAGGGGAATATGTTTTTCCTTTATTGCAATATAGCTGGATATCAGATTCCATGTACTGGAGAGGCCACTTTCTGGGCTGAGACCAGGCAAGGGCATGACAAATGTTTGAGGAGATTATGGATGACAGTATGATTGCCCCAGGGACATGGGAGGCTCCTCCCTGAGGCTGGGGTGAGAGGAGTGAGTCCCTAACCTCTGCCCTTTTTTATGTCTTCTTGATGGTTTCCTCCCCATTTATTTGTTCTGAACTATGGGAAAGTGCACTGAGTATACTAGGTCAGGGTCTTATTTAGTAATATGTGAATCTACATCCAAATTAATTCAGGGATGTGAGGTCTGGAAGGAAGAACAGAAGCTCTGGAAGAAGATCATTACGCTCCTGGCCATGGTTGACCTTGACAGTTCAGATCTCTGGGCCTCACGGGGCGCCACAGCTTTGCTACAAGGTGGAGCCAAGTGTCCTTGTACTTGGATCACAGACCCGTGGAGTGGAGCAAGAACGAGCGACACCAGGAAGGGCAGTCTCAAGACGCAGACTTGGACTGGCTGTACTCCGAACCCACAGGGCAGCCATGGGCAAGACGTACCATCAGGTCTCACTTGAGTGAGTCCTTCACAAACAACAAGACAAAGCAAACAGCTGCTTTTGGCAAACTACAGAAGCTTCTCAGTAAATAGGGCAAAGGGACTCAAAAGGAAATATACACCCCCAGACATCAAAAAGTCCAGTAATTGTCTGCACACCTGAACACACTGTCCTTGGGCCTCCGAGTCATAAATACCTTACCCCAGATTCTTTAGCCCTTCAATGCCTGTATAAGCCTACTTTCCTCCCCAGTTAGTTGCTAATATGTCTCTCCTAGTGTTAGCCCATCTAGCACCGATGAAATCTCTCAGCTAGCTGCCACTGTTTCTCTTGTAATGTCAGCCCATCCTCACACAGATGTGATTAAAGTCAGCCTTTCCAACTAGCTGCTAGAACCTTCTGATTTCTAGTTCCTGTTAGCTGGAATAAACTTTGCTTTCAAAAGCCCATTTTGACAAGTAGATTTTTTTTTTTTTTGGTAACAGGTAGATGTCATAATGGTGGCAGTGCTACATAGCTCAGGATGCGAGTCTTCAGGCCCTGGCTGCCATGGGAACTGCATAACCTGCATGGCCCATTGTCTGGAGGGGTTAAACAAGCCCTGACTGATCCCTGGACCTCAGCTTCAGTGGCTCCCCAAAACGTTTCTAAGTGCCACCCAGGCAGGTCTCAGTCTCCCGAACATCCTAGAATGAATCCTGTTCCCTGGGCTCTTGTCACCAGAGGTACTGAGGCATCTTGGAAATGGTGCTGACCTCAGCCTCTTTAACCCGTCTCTTGGTTGGGTTGTATAGGTGGGTTGTGATGCCTGAGGTATCACAAGCGTAGCATTCCTACATGTGGCTCATCACACCATTTTCAGGTGAAGGGTCTTTCTAATTTCCCTGGATCCCTCCCATCCAGGGGCTGACAACCTCTCTGTTTTTTCTTTCTGGATTCTGTCTCAAGTCTGGGGTCTCCACTTGCCTCTGTGGTCAGGCCACTGACAGGACTGTAACTCTGGGCTTTGGGCCTCCTGAGGCCAGTGGTCAGCTTCTCTGACTCCTAAGCGATGCTGAGCTTGGCTCAAGAGGACTCTTGATGATTCTCAGTGCCAGGAATCATGTAGTTAGCAAAAAGAGCTCTTACTAATTTGGGGGACTAGAACATAAATGAGCAATGAAGTAACTTAGATGGTGCCTTCAGATAACATCCTCAAATGCTATACTTAGAGATGATTTTGTTCGTAAAGCAATCTTGTATTTCCAGGCACCTGTTCCTGTTCCAACGCTTGTGTACCCAATAGTCAGTTACTGTGAAAAACTTAAATTCTAACTTTTTTTTTCTCCAGTAAACATCTTTCCTCTTACTTTAAATGACTAGGAGATTCTATAACACAAATACCAAGAAGCAAAAGAACTAAAGCCACAAAGGAATTTCACAGACCTTCAAGGTCTGTTTAAAACTTTCCCTTTGCAAACAACTCATTGTGTGAAACCCTGCCTCAGGACCTCAGTAAAAGTTGATTTTGGAACAGAGTCTGTTCACCAGGAAATGTTACCAATTTGGTGGTGCAGTTTGAATAACTTAGGAAGGGTTGCCATTTAATTCAAGGGCTGATTTTCAGTTCCATCTCAAGTTACACTGATAGGCATCTTTTAGAAAGACACCAGAGCATCTTGAGGGCTTGGAAGTGGTTGAGCTTAGCTCAGAAACATGAAGGGGCATATTTATTTTACCTCAAGGCAAAGATGAAGACATAAACTGTCAAACATTTTAATCACCAAGCAGCTGGATAATCAGTTTGTTTTTCAAATCACACTTGTGATAAGCAATACAAGATAAACACCAACTGTTTTATTCCTTGAGAGAAACATAATGTTTCAAAACTAACAACAACAAAAAAGCTGCAAAGAACTGACACGTCAATTTTTAGAATTTTTTTTCTACATGTGTGTTTGGAGATACCGTAGCCCAAATCCTCCAGGATTTTAGGTTTACAAATACTAGGGCAGAAAACTTTGTTCACTCTGGCCTGATCAAAACCAAGGAGCTTCTTCCCTGCCCTTGTAGGGAATGCTATGCTCTGAGACTTGGAAAAAAGGGTTTAAGCTCAGAAGGAAGAGAAAAGAAGAAGAAATACAATTCTATGGAGTTCGTAGACTTCATCTGCAAAATAACTGATGCACAGAGGGGGTGATCTAGTTCTAAATCTCTCCCTGATGCTCTGCTACTCAAGGCCATGGTGACCCTAGAAAAACTACAAACTTATGGCTCCGACAGCTTCCTACTCCATCAGGCTGGGTGAGAAGACAAAGTGCTTATGCGTATGGGTTTGACACTTCTGCTTTGAGAAGGTAGCGTGAAGGATGACTACATTCACTTATTAATCATTAGTAGAAAAGATTTGAAGGACAGTTTGTGGTCAAGAAGAAAGTGGAGGAGAGGGACCTACAGGAATGATGGGTTGGGTCAAGGATTTAGCTCAGTGGCACTGCCCTTGCTTTTCAAGCACAAGGTCGTAAGTTTGATCCCCAGTACAAACAGCAACAACAACAGCAGCAACAACAACACTATGGGCAGGGAGCTCCAAGTAAAACACAAAAAATAAAACAAATCATATACAAATGAGAAAAATTGTTGGAGTCAACTTTTTCAGAACTCTGGAAAGTGGTCAGATGCTTACTGTTGTCACTCAAAACTCATTAGGAGAAAGGCAATTTAAATCCACCAGAAGAGCTTTTTGGCATTTGAAATTAGGATTTCCTCAGTTTTCCCTGGCATGGAGATAGTTTTGAGAAGGTGACCTGGGTCCCTTATGTGGATTCCTGGGTCTACGGAGAGGAAAATGTATCTCATTTGTTTGGACATGTCTGAGGGTTCCCTGGTTGACTGACAACAAGCCTTTATTTTGCCCATCATGGTGCTGACAGTGCTGCTGGGCAGGGGCGATGTGCAAAGATGAGGAAAGCGCTGTTTTCTTTTGGGCAGACAGAGAGGAGAAGGGAAGTGACTGAGCCTTTCTGGGAAATCTCTGCCCAAACACAACTGACCCCAAGCGAGGCGACAGTTCAGATATGACACACAACAAAGACTACTATCTTTAAATGTAATTTAGAACAGTCATTACGCACGGAATTAATTGTAACTCATGATGAGACACGATGAAAAACTGAGGAGAGGAATAGTCTGACTTTCACAATGACCACATTGTAATATTTGATGTGTCTCATTTTCAACAAGACATACAAAAAACAAGCAAGTATGCTTTGTTTACTGAAAAGGATTTACAAGAAACCCTCCCTGAGAAAGCACAGATATTAAATTTATTAGAGGAAGATTAAAATTAATCTGATGGTATTTAAAATCTTAACTATATTATTAAATATGTTCAGAGAGTTTTGGGAAATAAAGAGCAAAGAACTAATGAAAACTTGGAGAATGATACCTTGACAAATACAAAATGTCAATAAAGATAAAACATAAAAAAGGAACAAAACAAAAATCCCAGAATAAGAAAGTATAATAACTGAAATGAAAAATTAACTAGGAGTGTTAAACAGTAGATTTAAGGAAGTAGAAGAAGTAATCACAGAACTTGAAAGTAGGAAAATTGTGTTGGTGAATTCATCATTCTAATGAAATATGTGCGGTAATTTAACTTATAGAGAAAAGGTATGTTTTGTTTCATAGTTTTAAAGTTCCAATAATGGTCAAATATTCCCATTGCTTTGGGCCTGTGGGGAGGCACAACATGGTGGGAGTGTTTGACAGAGCAAATTGCTCAACTCATCAACCAGGAAACAGAGAGGGTGTATGCAATTATTTTGTAGCAAACCCAAAACCAAGAAACCATAAAAAGCACCCAACCTCAGAGGAGAGCCATAGACCTAACGAGGCATTTTGAAGCACGCTCACCATGACCTGAGAACCTCCTTCTAGGCCTTGCCTCCCAGTGCTTCTACCACTTCCTATCAGTGCTATCCTGCGGACCAACTATTTAACACAGTGTGGATACCCAGCCAAACGGAAGGAAAGCGAATGGTCCCTAAGAAATTGTGTGAAACCATCTTACATTATAGAAAGGAAAAGAGTAATATAAAGAGGTAGAGGGATTAATTGAAGAAATAATGATGGCCCAGAACTTCTGGGATCTGAGAAAATACTTGAATATACTCATCTAGGAAGCTAAACAAATTAAATAGGGTGAACCCCAAGATATTCACATTGAGATACTATAATCAAATTAGGATACAAGCAAAGCAAAAGCAATTCAATATACAATAGCATCCAAAATGATATAGTACCTAGGAATAAATTTTCTGAAATGTGTTAATTCTCCACATTCCCCCCCACACCACATGTGCATGTATGTGCATGCATGTGTTCACGTGTGGTACTGGAGATTGAATCAAGACCTCACACATGCTAGCTAAACATTTCACCACTGACCTACACCTCAGCCCAACTTTCCTTTCTTTTTTCTTTCTTTTGCAGCACCGAGGATTGAACTCAAGCCCTTGTGCTTCCAAGGTAGGTGCGGTACCACTTGAACTAAATCCTCAGCCCAACTTTCCTTTCTTGACCCACTTTTGCAAAAGTTACTCAGGGTTCCTTGCAAGTGGACCTGAATTCTAGGACTAGGTCTATCACTTTCGCAAGAAAAGCTCTTTCAGGACTTGTATATACTGGACTTGTAGAGAGCTCTGGATAGTATTGCCACCTTAAGACATCACCATCCATGAATTTAGGATGTAGTCTTATGTCTAAGGTGACATAAATACATGGAAACACATCTTGTAAACCCATCAGTCTTGAAAGGGAGCTTTTTGCAGAAATGGTAGACCCTAAAATGAGTTTTAGAATCCTAAAACTCATATGCATTTGCAAAGAACATTGAATAACTTTTGCAAAAATGGGACAAGGAAGAAAAACTGGCTTGGGTATGTAGCTCGGTGACAGAGTGCTTGGTTAGCATGTATAAAGTCCTGGGTTCAGCTCCCACTAACACACACACACACACACACACACACACACACACACACACACACAGAATGACAAAGTTATAGAATTCCTATTACTTCAGAACTTTAGTACAAAGTTACAATAATTAAGGCAATCTGCTACTAGCATAATGATAAATATATAGACCAATATAATAGAAGCAGGAATCCAGAAATAAACCCACACATACATAATAAATTGATTTTGAAAATGGCATGAAAGTCATTCAGTGGGAAAAAACTATTAAAATGAATGAATACAGCAATAATAAGGTTGACCATGGTGAATATTATGCAAAGTTAAAGAAGCCACAGAAAAAGTTCACAGTCACGTGATTCTCTCTGAATGAAAAGTGCAGAAGATGTAAAGCCATAGAGAGAGAAAGAAGATTATTGATTGTAGGGTGTGGGAGGAGACCTTGGAGAATGACTGCTCAACTCAGCTAGAGGCTCCCCTTAGGGGCGAAGGCAGTGTTGCAAAAATACACAGAGGTGATGTTTATACAACACTGAATGTACGGAGTGCCACTGAATTATATACTTTAAGTTCTTATTTTACATTATATGAATTGCACCTTAATAAAAAAGTAAATGTAAAAGAAAGGAGAACTCTGATGAAAAGGTTTCTGAATACTTGGAATCCAATCCTGCCCTCTCTCCTGTCTGCCTAAAGTAGATACAGATTACTGCAAAGGTGGCTTCTCTGATCAGAGCACCAGTGACTTGGAGAAGTCTCTTACCATCCTGTCTACGCCCGTATTTGAAAAATGCTTCATGGCAGCACATACAAATTGGTAGACTAAAATGAAACAGTGAATGGAGTAAGCGTTGTGTGGGCAATACTAAAACAATCTCCCAGCTCTGTGCCTGTCACGGGAGTTGGGACTGACTGGTTTTCATGAGACAGAATGCTCAGCGCGGTCTGACCTTGAGTGTAAATTGGGAGAATTAGAATGCGACATCCCGCTGTCCACACAATCAGAAGACGGAGAACTTCGTGGCCAAAAGGATCTGGAAATATCAAGGGTTTCAAGCCACCTTAATTTCATCAATGAAAAACCAACCCACAGAGTTTACGTCTCTGGCTCAAATCTGTAAGATCTCAAATAGCACAGAGCCAAAGCCATACACACTCCTCAGACTTGTTCAGTTACTGGAATTTTCCTCACTGTGTTTTAATTTGAGCAAGTGTTTTCTTTCCATGCAAGCATTTTTTACTGAACCAACCCTTTGGGTCATCTAGTGGAATAGCTGGTTATGTTAAAATAAATCTATAGATTATTATAAAGCCATTTTCTCTGCTGAGAGTCCCAGTGAGAGATGAGAGTTTTAGAACTGAACTGGCTTTCCCCCAGCCCAGTCCGAGGAAGAGAGTAAGTCCCAGGAAAGAGAAGAAGGTTACTTCTCCTGGGTATTTTCTTCTGCTCCGAGGCAACTCTGCTTCCGGAAAGTTTGAGGGTTGACTGGTGAGGACACAGGATGCGGAGGGCAGATGAAGTCAGAACATTCGAGAGCCTGGTTCCTCTCCAGTCCTCTTAGCTCCCACGAACCTTCCCTCTGGGCCCCAGGATCTGGGTGCAGCACCCACTGAAGCAGATCCTTCCAGGTGGTCAGTCCTCTGCATGGGGCCTTAGAGCCTGGGGCCACTTGTGCCTGCTGTTAGCCCCAGGGCACCGCATTCCTTGGGGGTTTTGAGCTTTGCCTGTACCTTGTGAATAAGCACTTCATTAAATTCATTCGTATAACCCCATCTAGGAGATCTGTCTCCTACCGAGACCTTGCTGGGAATTGTTGGATTCTGCCTGGGTGGAAAGAGGGGTGTATAGATGCTCAACACTGGACGCCTGAACAGAGGGAATGACCTTCGCCCGTGCCGTTAGCCGGGGCTGCCGAGCGCCTCCTGGTGAGCTCAGCAGCCGCTTCGTGCAGCCGCCTTTCCCTGGAGCTTTCTCTGGGGATTTCCCCCGCGTGCGGCACGGTGAGGAAGGGAAGCCAGTGTGACCATGGCCCTGAGTAGTCTGGGGTCTCCTGGGGGCCGCATTCTGTGGACAGAAGAGCTGTACTTGCCCTTCTCCCACCTCCAAGCACTGCAAAACTGGTTGCCGCATTAGGGACACAAGAAAGTCCTCTGAGAGTGGCCCCTGGGCCCAGAAGCCGGGCGCTATAGACAGGGCAGAGTGTCAGAGAGACACAGAATAATCGTGGAGAGATGGGGTCAGCTCGCACTGCCTGGGGCAGGGAGAGGGTGAACACAGTTGAAGTATGGGATATTTCCGGGGGCCCCATCACACCACCGGAAGGGCCCACATAGATAAATGTGCTTCTTGCCCACCTGGTGAGCTCTTTGAAGATGGACAGTGCCCCTTTGTCATACCATGACCTCTGGTCGTCCCCCGGTGGCAGCTCTGTGTTTAGAGAAGCTCCATGAGCAGTACACAGAGCTGTCATCCCAGTCTCCTAGCAAGGCTGGAAGTGGCCCAGGCCCCATGGGTCAGAGGTACCGATGGAGCATCCAGTGCAGAGGAAAACATCTGGTCTAAGTAGCTGTTATGGTTTGAAAGACCTTCCATCTCTTCCATACGTTGAAATCCTACTCTTTGGTGGGCAAATGCTATTTGGAGGTAGAGCCTTTGGGAAGTGATTAGGTTATAGAGACAGCTTTCTTGAGTACCGGGATTAGTATTCTTATAAATTATGCTGAAGGGATCTTATTCTTCCACAGTGAGCAGGCACAACCAGAAGGAACCACCTATGAATGAAGAGAAGGATCTTCACCAGACACTACTCCGGCAACACTTGATCTTAGACCCGCATCCTCCAGAACTGTGAGAAATAAATTTCTGTTGTCAAGAGCTATACAGTCCCCCTCAAGGGACTCAGACAATGGCTGCTGAGGCATTTGGAGTCTTACAGCAACAGCAGCGGTCAGTTCTGAGGCCAGTGGGGTCAAGCTGCTGGGCAGAGTAGGCCGGATGGCTTGTTGGAGTCTGGGTGCTTTAAAGGGGGGTTCCTGGCGTGCAGGGCTTGTTGGTGGCCACACGGTGTTTCTTCCTCAAACCTGCGCTGCACTGTGGTATTGGGCATCACTCACAACACTGACCTGGGTCCGTTTCCCTGGATCTCTCAATAGATGAGCCACCTCACACTGTCCAGCAACTGGCCCAATGAGTTCTGGGGAAGGCCGAGGTCCTATTGTACCCTTCTGGCTCTGAGCAAGTTGGTAATGTGTGGTCAAAGGTAAGCCTAGCTTCTTTGGCTGGAAATGTTTGGCCTTCTGGTGGCGGAGGGTCAGACGCTTTTCCAGTGTTTGTCTTTTTAATCACTGTGGCTCTGTGACCCAGATGCTAATCAGGGAGCATAATGGAGATAGAGCACATCCTGTCACTTCTGCGGTCAAAGTGCCTCTTCTGTCTTTAAGAGCTGGGAGTTGCTGACATGCTCATGAACTTTGCTATTTGTGGGGAATGAGTGTGAAATGGGTACTCCTAAAACTCTACATCTTCTCCAAAGCGGGTCTGAGAATAAAGATCTGCAGGTGGGAAAAGGTAGCTGGACTTGAGATGAGAGGAGGAAGCCAAGGCGCAGGGCAGACTTGCTCTTGGTTCTTCCTAGGAAACGGACTGGAGCTGCAATGACCTTGACCCCTTTGAGACCTCCTGCAGGCATTCTGAGGCAGCACACAGAAAAGAAAAGTCTTTGTAAGCTGGCTAGTCTTGTGGATGCTGGCTAGTGTTTGTTATCAATAAGCCAAACTGTGAAGTCTGCCTTCACTACAAGAACACACATTATCTTATATCTATAAAAGTCAGTAGGTTAGTAAAAAGAGTCGACTGTAATTTTATCCTGTGCACACTTACGTCTGTATGTGTGCACACATGTGTGTACACCCATCTACAGACACACATCCCCCTGGAGAAGCCCATATTCATGCGCTTTACATGTATGAACACGCTTGTATATCCATGTGTGGACAGAGGTATGAACAGAAGGATACACATGCATTATGTGTAAACACACAGAGCCACATGCATGGATTGATGCTTAGTAAGATTTCTGTCACTGTGACAAAATGTCTGACATAAACACCTTAAAGGAAGAAACATTCATTTTGGTTAACGATTTCTGAGGGTTCAGTCCATGGTCACTCAACCCTATTACTTGGGGCCTGAGGAGCAGCTGAGCATCATGGCGGGGTACACGTGGTAGAGCAAAGATGCTTACTTTATGGTGATTGGGAAGGAGAGATAGAAAAATAGAGGCAGAGGTGATAAAGCTAGAGTGAGCGAGACAGAGGAAAAAGAGGAGAGAGAGAGAGAGAACAAGAGAGAGAGGGAGAGAGATGATTACCAGGAGGATGATTACCCAGTGGGTATGAACCTTCTCTGCCTAACTTTTTAGCTACTACCGAGAAAATGCTGAAAGATGCATGTGAGATGTTGTCTGGTATGCGTAGCATGTCATATGCTCTATACCAAAGGCCCCGAGTTTGTGTGAGGCCACAGGGCTGGAGACGTGGTGTTTTGCTTCTCTGTAAGTCCTGGCCTAAGTTTGGGGTGGTCTCTACCTGGCAGTTTGTGAGACTGGCCCGGTCTGTGGCAAATGAAAAAGCCCCTGCTTGAGAGCTTCTGGCTGCTGGCCACCTCTCCAGCTTGTTCTAAGCTTGCTTGGGGGGATCTCTGTGGGCCTTGGGGGCTCCTAAGCGGCATCTCAGAGGGCAGGACATTTTCTTTACACCCCCAAGGTCTCAGCTTTCCAGGACCTATAGGCAGGCAGTGGGGTCCTCCCATGGCGCCCTCCTTTCCCCGGGAGCCCCTCTTTCACCTTAGCCTGCTCACCCGCACTCCTGCTGTCTGCCCCGTAGGAGGCGTGAGTCCCTGGGCGTGGTGTGCGTTCTTCCTCCTCCTGTACGTCCAGTTTTGAGGACCTTGGCTAGTGGGGCTGCTCCTTTTACCCTCTTCAGTGTCCATCTCTGTGTTGAGCAGCTCAGGTTTGACGCCAGTCATAATCTAGTCATTTGGGTGCTGGCTTCCGTTTCCCAGAGGCTTCCTCTTTCTCTCCTGGAGTGTGAGGTCCTGAAGGTTTCTTCCTTTAGTTTCCCTCCCAGTATGGCTCCCCCAGTCCATACCCTCGACCTCAGCTGTGTGTGGAGACACTCGGCCACACCTGGGAAGCTGAGGCCCTGGGTGAATGATGGTTAGTGTGCAGCCGCTGGGCCTGCTGGGTGCTGGTCCCCACCAGGCCTCAGACGTCAGACGTACAGTGGGTCCTGTGACATACTTCTGTGATGACACATCTCACCCGTGACCATGGGAAGGCGGGCACCTCCTGGGGTCTCAGAGAAGCCAGGCTTCTCAGACCTCCTTGGGCAGGGCCTTCCGAGAAGGGTCCTGAGGTTTCATGTTCTGTGTAGAGAGCGGATGAATCATAGGAGGCCCGCAGTGTCTCTATCCTCTGAGCAGTTTCCAAGACCCACGCTTGGGCCCCAGGCACTGCCTTCATGTAACTCAAAACCTGAGCACAGGGCATCCTTCCATCTCTTCCCTTCCCTCACAGGCCGACTGCTGTGGAAAGGGCTTCCCAGCCAGGTAGGGCTCACCATTGTCACCAAAAACCCCGACAGGCTACCCGGGATTCTCTAGGGATGGAAACAGACAGAGGATGAAGTCCAGGTAGCAAAATGCAAAAGAACGTTCCTTCTCCTGCTGGGTGGTTACCATGGCAACGGCATTACCTGCGGGAAGGTGACTGCAGGTGCAGGGGACTGCATCCCTTCCCCTCACAGGGACAGACACTGTGCAGTCGACTCCCACAAGAGGGGTTATCGAGCTTTGCACAGTCTCTAAATGAGAAGGAGGGATTTGAGTCTTTCATAAAAGAGAGGCGATGCCAACCTTATCCAGAAATCAAAGTTTTAATTACAAAGAGAGCAAGAGTAAGATTATATTTTAATTCACAAATGTATCGGGCTCGTGGTCCAGCTCTGTCAATGACTATGGAAAGCGCTTATTACTGGGCAAGGGCAGCTCATTCATCCGCCCAGCAGCTAAAGGCTGTGCTGTTTCTAGGGACACACTTTACCCTCTTTCTTGTTGGCTTGTTTTTAGTAGGTAAAATTCCCAGTGAGTGAGTGGACGTGGGAAAACTGGTACACGAATAGAAACAGTAGGTCCTTCTTTCATTCACTCTGCATAGAAGAAAAAAAAGATCATTAAGATCTAAGTGTGAGAAGTGAAATACTGAAACAGATTAACATGTGGTTGGCTGCCTTGAAGATATTACAGGCATAAAAGTATAAACAACCCAGAAAATAAACGAATGTTCTCCCTGCATTCTTTGCCGCCATTCATCTGTGGAATCAAGCTAAAATGAACCAACAAAAGGAAGGAAAATATTTCTACGGGGATCACCCTAAACACTGTTCATGATGCACTAGGAGAGATATTCGCTATTTGTGTAAATGCCAAAGAATTTGGTCCAAAATAGATACAGGACTTTTACAAACAAATGAGAAAAAAGTATAAGAACCAATGGCCTCACCCAAGTGAGGAAAGAGAATTGGAGGCTGAGGAGGTAGAAGTAACTCACATCTGAGGGCAGCGTGCAGAGGGGTTGATCTTTGTGGAAAAGGGAACCTTAGGGACCGCAACAGAGACCTGGAGGCTTTGCCTTAGTTCTTACAGCTCAGCAGCCTGGGTACCTGGAAAACATCAGTGAAAAGTTCCCGGAGGAAACATAGGCTGAAGACAGTCATTTCCCTATTGACCAGGATGGGAAAAACTTGTACCTGGGGCACCGGTTCAGTTTCTGTGGACACTCCCAAGCTGAGGTGGAACTTTATATGGAAGTATAAAAGACCTAGAAGAGCCAAGACAATTTTGAAAAAGAGCAAACTTGATGAGTTATAGTGGCTGAAATAAAACTTAATATAAAACCTACCAATCAGTGGAGGTGGTATTAGCATAAGAATAGACATTTAGATAAGTGCAGAGAGATGGGAGGTCCAGAAATAGAATCACCCATCCATGGCTTTGTGGCTTTCCTACAAAGGTACCAAGGTAATTTGACTAAGAAAGGATGTTCTTTTCAACAAATGCTTTTGAAAAATTGAATATCTATATTAAAAATTGCATTTTAATGCTTACCTTACACCATGTAAAATTTTAAGTCAAGGTGGACCATAGATCTAAATTAAAACATCTTGAGGAAACTGTAAGAAAAATATTTGGCATATTTGGGTTAGACAAAGATTTCTTATATTGGACACAAAAAGAATAAACCAGAAATGCAAAAAACTGACTCATTGGATTTTATCAAAAAGAAAATTTTCCGGGCCGGAGGGTTAGCTCAGTGGTTCCAGCGCCTGCCTCGCAAGTGCAAGGTCCTGAGTTCAATCCCCGGTAACCACATACAATGCTGGGCATGGAGATTCACGCCCACCAGCCATCAATACCACATACCACAGTGTCGGGCATGGTGGCTCACGCCTGTAATCCCAGCACTCAGGAGGCAGAGACAGGAGGAATGCTGAGTTCAAGGCTTGCGTGGACTCCATAGTGAGCTCAGGGCCAGCCTGAACTACAAAGCGAGACCCTGCCTCAAAAAAAAAAAAAAGAAATTTTTCCTATTCAAAATATTCTAGTAAGAACAATAATAAGGCTAGAGACACACAGAAAAAATTATTTCACAACATATATCTGCTAAAAATACAGTGCACAGAATCTATTAAGAACTTTTTTTTTTTTTTTAAGACAGGGTCTTGCTTTGTAGTTCAGGCTAGCCCTGAGCTCACTATGGAGTCCACGCAAGCCTTGAACTCAGCAATCCTCCTGTCTCTGCCTCCCGAGTGCTGGGATGACAGGCATGAGCGACCACGCTTGGCACTGTGGTATGTGGTACTGATTGCTGGTGGGCGTGAGTCACCATGCCCAGTATTGCTGTATGTGGTTACCAGGGATCGAACTAGGGACCTCGAGCTTGCTAGGCAGGTGCTGGAACCACTGAGCTAAATCTCTAGCCCCAAGAACTCTTCTAATTCAATAATTAGAATAGAAAAGATCTGATAAAATTAGACGACAGTTCCTTATATATGAATGACCAATAAGTACGTGTGACATTCACCACAACTAGTGATCAGAAAATTAATGCAAATTATGAATTAATACAAATTAATGACTCCAAATCTTCACACGCTACAGTATAAATAAACATAAAACATGAATGCAACTATACTTCAAATCAATAGTACAAAAGCCCAGAAAGGGAAGCAACTATCCCAAGAGACACTAGAGCACAACATTTTGACTTTATACCCTCAGGCTAAAACCAAAAAAGGACTGTAAATAAATCCGCAGTGGCATTCGTTAGCGATTTCGAAAGTGCTGAATGTGTTCTATAAAACTAAACAGATAAATAAATAGGCTGTGTGCAACAGTAGCCAGTTTTCCTCTTGTTTCAGCATTCAGTCGCGAGGAATTCTGGGATTAATTCTTTGGTGTTGGAGTGGAACCGGAAGTACCGCTGTAAATTTGTGGTGACAGATAAATAGGAGTAGAGGTGGATGAACTGTGTGCACGTGTTCATCTGTGTACTCTATGTACACAATTCGTCATGAGGTGGAACTGGAAAAATTAACTTCTGGAGAAGCATCTTAATCAGAGCTGAGAAACTCCGGATGATCCTGGAAAAGAAAGGGTATGTAAAAAGAACATAGGAGTCAGCTTAAAAATATTTCCACTAGCTGAATAAGACACATTTGAACCTCAAACTAGTGATATGTTGGGCATGGTGCTTTTTAATGCTAGCTATTTGGGGAAGCTGAGTCTGGAAGATTGCACGTTTGAGGATAGCTTAGGTTAATGGAAGCCTGCCTGAAAAACAAAACAAAACAAAACAAAAGGCTGGGATTGTGCCTCAGAGCACTGTGTCACGGGCACAGGGCTCTGGCTCCATCTCTGATGTGGAAAACGAAATTAAAAAAAAAAAGGCAGGTAAAGACAGTAACTGAGGGTGACTTATAGAAAAGGAAATAGGGCTGGGTATTTAGCTCAAGTGGTAGTGCGCCAACCTTGGATGCACAGCGGCCCGAGTTCGATCCTCGGTACCACAAAAAAAGAAAAGAAGAAGAAAGAGAAGAAAAAATGGTAATAGTCCATAAAATTATGTGTCACAAAATCACACACACACAATCAAGGAAAAACAAAAGATTTTCTTTGAGTTGAAGCCATCTAGTAGTAAAACTGGAGTAACAGAATTACAAAATCATAATTCATCAGATCAACTAGAGATGCTACCACTATTAGGCCAGAGTTTGGTGAAAAGACAGGGTATTTTATAGCCTCAAAATACCTCCCCCCAAAGTAACTGTTACGTACAAAGGAAAAATAACATTTGTGCAATACAGGACCCTGGGGGCACCATTGTGACCAAGTGTTCAAATATAACATCACCAGCAAAATGACAAATGTGCTACCTGTTGGGGGGGGGCACAGCACCACTTTTCTGTATTGCTTCCCAGAATGCACTGCGCGAGTCTGGTTACAAACGGATGTTAGGTGAACCCTAATTGGGCAGGGTCATCTTACAAAACAAATGAACTGTACTTTTCAGGAATATCAAGGTCAGGGAGAACAAAGAAAAGCTCAGGAAATGTCTCTCATTAAAGAAAAATAAACGGGGCAAGGAACACAACCCATAACATAGGATTAGATCCCAGAACTCTTATTGTTCGTTGTAAAGGTATTAGTGTGATAAACGGTATATTTTGAATAAGATCTGTGAACTAGGTAATACTACTACACCAATGTCAATCTCCTGACTTTGGTAATAATAATAGTTAAATAAGAAAATACCATTTGATTTTAGGAAGTACACATTAATGTATTTATGGGTAAAAAACTATTGAAAAAATTTGTTCTTAAGTTGTTTGGAAAAAGTTACGCATGGAGAAGGATGAAGCAAATAGGTTTAATATATAACATTTTTTGGAATCTAAATGAAGACAAACATGAGATCCTCATATTGATTTGGCAACTCATAGATCTGAAGTTATTTCAAAATCAAAGATAAATAAAATAAAGTCAATGTAAACAGGTTAAAGTATGTATACTATTTTACCTTTATTTTGCAGAAACATCTCAAGAAATACCCGACTGCTGGGCATGGTGGCTCAAGCCTGTAATCCCAGCACTCGGGATGCAGAGACACGAGGATTGCTGAGTTCGAGGTTTGCCTGGGCTACATAGTGAGCTCAGGGCCAGCCTAGACTACAAAGTGAGACCCTGTCTCAAAAAAAAAAAGAAGGAAAGAAAGAAATACCTGACTGTCAGAAAGATGCTTCCTGTTCCTGACAGGACTTGATGTGGTGGTGAAGGTACCCTTGACTAGGAACTTCCATTCAGTCCCAGCCATGTTCTGTGTGTCTCCAGCATGTGCACAAAAGGTACACGTGTCAGGTCTTCCCTGTAGCATGGTTGGTAACAGCAGAGACCTGTAGTTACTTCAGTCACTTGTATTCCACCTTGATTTTTGCTATATTAACACAGCGGGTTTGTCTGCATTTCAGCAGTGAATGAATGAATTTAATCTAAGAGTACTAAGATGCAGAATTCTCCAAAAATAATGCTGAGGAGAAAGAAGTGACAGAATGTTCCATGCAATATGAAATATTCAGAAGTATACTACTCTATTGCTTATGAATACACATTACCTATGCTAAAACAATAACAAACAGAGCAGGAATAATAATGACTTCAGCATTGTTATTTCTGAAAATATAAAGTGAGTATAGAAGTGTTTTCAGAAATGGAGATAATATTTCATAATGAATAATGTTATGATAAATAACTATCTGATGATAAACAACCTGAAAACAGTATTACAGAACGTTAAGATTGATTCATCTGGGTGGAAGATATGTGTGTGTTAAGTAGATTTCCGTCCTTTTCAATCCATTCAGAACATTTGCTGTTAAAACAATTTTGAGATTTTTCTCAAAAGAGGAAGGAATCAAGATGGAGGGAGGGGAGACAGAGGGAGGAAAGGGGATGAGATATGGCATTAAAGATGCGTTACGTACGCGTCCCAACTCCATATAAGGAATATTAACTGATGAAAATTTAAACCATAATCTCGAGAACAGCTTCATTTTGCTTCTGCTCCCTTCCCGCCCAGTGCGTGCGTGTCCAGGCCGCCTCTGGTGGACTCTGTCCTCTGCTCCCGGCTGGAGTCAGTCAGACCAGGTGGGTGATGTCCTGGACACAGGGGCTCCTTGGAACATGAGGCTCTCAGTGCTAACTTGGGAGAGTCTCAGGCCGACGGAGGCGAGTTGCTCGCCCTGGATCAAAGGGAGGGCAGACAGTGAGACGAGAGGTCTGTCCCTTGTCCCTGCTTCCCATTCCCCAGGGTGCTCAGGCTCCTGTCGCCTTTCACTGGAGTCAGACCACACAGGCGGTCTCTCCCCATATTCATCTTGCTTTTTCTTTTCCTTGCTCATTGCTTCATGCCTGAGGTAGCAAAGCTGCCCCAGTGTGAGAGTCCAGGTCGTCACCCCAGTGTTGCTCACCGCAAACACCTGGCAAACCGCATTATACGCTCTCTTGAGATGACCTCGCCTGTTAGGGATTGGCTCAGTGCTGCCCCCTGGTGCCTCTTCTAACCAGCACACGGGTAGGGTGCCTGCGTTCCCCACGTCCTCTCGGTTCAAGCTTCTGTGGATGGTGGGGCCGGAACAGTGTTGGGAAGTAGAGAAGCTCTTTTGTTTCTCTGCCTGGGCTTCAGCACCGCTGTCCCGAGGAAGGGGTGTCACCTAGAGGGCACAACTTACAGGTTCTCTAGGACGGAAATGCCCCACTGACCCAAGGGAGCAAGCAAGATACAGGGTTCAAGCTCACATCTCCTGGGAGACGTCCTTCAGCCTGTGACTCAGCTGTGTGCCTTCTGCCTTTCAGATTATGATAGCCTGTCTCCATATTGATGGTGTCGAGGGGCTTCTGGCAACTGTCCCTTTTACACATCGAGTGTGAAAACTGTTCATTTCCTGTTGTCAAGAGTTGCATCTTCTACAAAACACAGAGCTTTCTCAGATAAGTTTGGGCATGCTTCTTTGCAAAGAACAGCAATTGTAGCTTGAGAAATTTTTATGAAAACGTCTCACTACAGTGCCGTAAATATTTCTATTCTAAGTATTTCATTTGTCTGAAAGTACCTTGTATTCATTTATGACCCAGGGAGCCCATGTTTCAATTTTATCAGGTTTAATAGGTTGTAAACTAAGAACAGCAAATCTAATGCTACATAAAATTACTAGAAACGATCCAAACAGGTGCACAGTTGGTATCTGAATGACACTGAACTATCAACTTTTGTATAGAGTAATGTATTTTGGCTATTTCTGTGGGAGGTTAGCCACAGGTAATGTAGTTGAATTTGCTTAAAAGATACCCACTTAATAGTGTCATTTCCTTAATTAGGGTAGGCAGCTAGAAACGCATTTTTCTATAATGAAATACAGGAGGTTCAACATAAATTTTATTAAAACACCTGGGATGTCTTCAGTTCAGCATGAGAAAGGCGTGCAGGAAATAAAAGAAGGATTCAATTTGATGATGACACTATAAAAGTAACTTTAAGGGTAAAAACTTTGTTTTTCAAAGTCATGGTTTTGACAGACATGCCACTAATGATCTCCTTATATAAAAACACTCAGATAAGCATAGGATTATTTGCCATTAAAATGTATTAAAATGTGCTGGGCTCTTAATTCAACAGGAATGGAATGAAATTTCTAATAGAATCAGAGTCTTAAAGAGTAAGGTATAAATTGGCTTCTAGAAAGGGCATAAACTTGCTTGATACATGTGTCTGTTTCTCCTAAGACGTGGGGACAGTGTTCACACTCTCTTAAGAAGCAAATCTTTAACAGCTGTGATCTTAGAAATGGGCCTGTGAGTACCATGGCGGGATGGTCAGGCTGGGCACAATCTACTGATTGAGTGACCAGTTACACTTCAAATGTTTTGTGACTTTGCCCATATTGTCACTCTCTGTGTTGGTATACTAAAAACTTCACCGCATTCTGAAGTTATAATAACGTGTTCAAGTTTCAATATGGTTTTTTAATATGGTCCATTGGAGTAGTGAAGATTGGACACTCCTGGCACCTGTTCTCCTACAGAAACATCAGGGAGCAGCTATGGACCGATGCAAAATAGCTTCTGGGAGCTCCGCCAATCAGGATTGCAGCAACGAAGTCAATGGCCAATCAAGAAAAAGCCACACCCACAAGGGTATTATCTTCACAGCACAAGCCTTGTCCTACGGGCAAGACTGCGCGCTTGAAATTCATCAGGAGGTAGGTGAGGTCATTCCTCTCGTCCTCCTGGAGGGGTCAAGAAGGACAGAGGGGAAGCCAAGGGCCGGACGGACCTCAGCTCTCCCCGCCCAGCCCCTGCCGGTCCTGCCTCCTGAGCCCTCTGCTTAGACCTCCCAAGCTCATGGGCCTTATTCCTCGAGGAGCACAGAAGGGAAACGTGGTCTCACCTGCAGGTACCATGTACTAAGAATCAAAAGTTGTAGGAGGGAAAAACAAGCAGTCAGTGAGGCCGCAGAATCCGAGGGAATTTAAGAAATGGAGCGTTTCACCGAGACAGTGGCAGGTAAAACTTGTAAGCGCTGCCCCTGGTGAATCAAAATCCTGTTAAGGAAGTAGAGTCGCTTCCTCATACCTTCTGTCTTCTCTGGGACCTCACGAATGAGTTTTAAAAATTAGTGAAACAGACAAACAGACACTAACAAGCAAGGATTCCCCAGGAGCCACCAAATCACAAAAACTATACTTTTCCTGCCTTCCAAGGGCTACTGCTTGTACTTGCCCTTGTGCAGGGCAGAGTCCTGGCCCTGTGCCTTGTGGACTGGTATAGGGACAGCGGAAAAGGCAACTGAATCCTGAAAATTCCTCCTAAAATTCCCCATAGGGAGGGAGTGAGGAGGCGGCCCAGGGAGGAGGAGGAGGAGGAGGAGGAACCCCAGGAGGAAAGTTCCTCAGGGGAGACAGATCAGGTCCAAGGCTCGAAGGGGCGCTTCCAAGAGCTGAATTCCTGAGAAGACTCCCAAGCCCTCGCCATAACTCACCAGCTACTTCTGGTCTGAGTGCTCAGGGCTCGTCCAGGAGCAAGTGCAGTGAGGATGACTGGGGCCCCTGTGCAGCCCCCGACCGGTTCCTACCTCTGACACTCGCTCCCTCAATTGACCGGCACCCCCATCCTCCCAGGCCTTGCTCCCAGCGCTGTTTCTTTCTGCTCCGACTCAGATTCCAACTCCCTTCCCCGGACTCTTGCACGCTCAGCCTGGCACCAGCCAACTTGCTCTTCTTCCTGAACGTCCCTTCATCTTTCACCCTCGCTGACATACTTACCTGGTGGCCACTGCGTCCCCGTGGCTCAGTCTGTACAGACTTCTCAGTGACCTTTAGGAACCGTCTTCTCCCCCCGGATACTCTGTTCTTTTGAGGTTTCTGCCTCCTGCAAATATGTCTCCCCCCCCCCCCCAGGATGGACATTCCATCTGTTGCCTCTTTCGTTGAAAAGGTCAATGCCCAGCCCATACCTTTGTTGTGTCTGTTATGGGCCAATTGTTCTCCAGCTTCAACATCCACTTGAGCAACCTTTCATTTTAACCTCTCATGTGTAGGACCGTGTGTCTCCAGTGATGCATCCCTCCCCTTCTATGTGTTAGTTAGGGTTCTTCCTTAAAATAGGACCGAGAGGGGCAGAAGGATGGAAAAAGGAGAGAGAGAGACAGACAGACAGACACAGACAGACCCAGGACCCAGGAGACTGACCTAGGAGAGCCTCTGGTATAAATTCCAGTCCACAAAGCAGCAGTTTAGAGAAACAGAAAAAGTTGAAGCTTCAGACTGAGTTGAAAGGCAAGAAGAAAACCCCAGCATGACAGCTCAGGGCAGTTCGGCAGGAGCAGAGCGGGCCCGTTCGGTTCCATCCAGGTCCTCAGCTGGTTGGATGAGGCCCCTCACTGGGAGGGCTGTTCGCTTCCTCGGTATGCAGATTCAAGTGTTAGCCTCACCAGAAACACCCTGAAGGACCTGCCCGGGATGGTGCCTGGGCACCGTGGCCCAGTCAGGCTGGCACGTGGAATAAATCCCTTGCCTCGATTCCCTGGACTTTGTCACTACAACCTACCTTCGTCACCATCTCAGTCCTCTAGACTCAGTGAGCACAGCTTTCTCACCCACTCCGGCACTGGGCTTGCTCTCTCGGTCCTTACTTCCCGCTTAGCGTCCAGAGCACCGTGGGACTCAGCCTCGGCCAGGAACCCAGTGTCCGGGCCTGCGTCTGCGCCTGCCACCTGACGAGACCCCACCCTTCCACTCGCACCTGGAAGTAAACCCACTTGTGCTGACAACTCTTGTCTTGGGTCTCGCCACGTCCTTGCGCCCAGGTGAACCCTCCTCAGGCCGCTCCCCTCTCACACCCACCCACCGGCCTTCGAGTGTTACCACCCCCTGTTCTCTGCTCAGAATCTCTTCTCCTGTTTCACCCAGAAAACAGAAGCTAAGATGTTACTTCGTGTTGTGCCACCCAGCCTCCCTCCACCCGCTCACCGGGCCCATTTGCTCTTCCGGGCTGTCTGTAATTACACCGATAACTCACTGCCTTAATTGTTAGGACTTTATAGTCCTTCATGTTACAAGCTAGGGCGAGACAACACGTTGTGTGAGGTTTCTTGTCCCTTTATTCCTTCAGAGTCATTATGCGAGATTATAGCTAAAGCACAGTAAAACGGAAGACCAATAAAATGGCACAAAAGGCACAAAAGAAAAAACCCAAATGAGATGTCTTATTTATGAAGCTGGCCTAGACCCATCAGCAGCCCTAATAAAGATGAAGGGGCTTCATGGCGAGGCGCATTGGCTCCTGGTATCAGTAAACTAAATGACCTCAATGAATATGTGAGAGCAAACAAAACAATTGAGATAGAAGGACTTTAAAAATAATTGTTTTCTTTTTAAGTCCTCGTTGCATACAAGAAAGAGAATTATTAGGAGTCGACAAAGAAGACTTAAAGGCTAACACCAAAGAAAACGACGAGGCACATTTTAGGTCGGTACATGGTGCAGCTCCGGCTGAAGCTCCCTTGGTTTGGGTTTGGTTGTGAGTAACGTGTCTGGCACGTGTACCTGTAGGTGAGGTGGGAAAACGGGAGACACGACAGGGCCAGGCAGGGGCCAGTGTAGGGTGTATATGAGGGGCTCATGTATGTGTTATACCGTCAGCAATGGGTCAGTGTGATTATGGAGAACGGCACATACCCTGATCTGCCCTGGACAGGCTGAGGACCCAGGAGGATTGATAGCTTGATAACAAGAGAAGACGGAATCCAATTGCAGCTCCAGCAAGCTGCCAGAGGGGGCTTTTCTTTCCTTCTCTCTGCCATTCCAGTGCTAATCTCACCCGGACACAGCCTGTCTGGCCAGGCCTGTGAGGAACCACGATTCGCCCATAAAATTCTCTTGCTGGACACAGCTGGGTTCAGTAGTAACCAAGCCCTATACCTGGGACGATCCCTCGGCATCGCTGACAAAAGCGGATGGTGACATGTACCATCCTTATCACCCAGGCCAGGGCTGCCCCTGGGGATGCCAGCCCTAGCACACTTGTGGCTGAACTGATAAGCAACGCTGAGCTGCTTTCACAGGGTCAGTAATCGCAGTGGTTGTGACTGGGGGGAAAGCTGCCCTCCACTGTGGCACTGACCAGGAACGAGAGAAGACTGTGGGCACCGCCTGCATCTGCTATGGCAGCCCAGGCAGTGTCTGAACCAGAGAAGGAAATGTGCTAACAGCACAATGGAAAATACTTCTAGCAATTTAGAAGGAGAGTAAAACCAAATGGAGTTGTATAAGAATGGAGTAGACAGAAACAAACATCACTGGCACGCTCATTAAGGTAATTTTTGAATGGCCTGTAAGGTGATATACTAGAATGAACTTTGCAAATATACTAAAGTTCTAACTCTGCTTCGTGACAGTGAGACCACAGACAGACACATCGCTTAACATTGGAGTCTCAGCTTCTATATTATGATGAACATAAAAATTCCTACTTTTAAAATAAAATAAAATAAAATAAAAGTGGTGACATGCAGATTAAACTAAATGAGAAAATTCATATAAACTGTTGTGCTAACGCTAGGAATGTAAGAAGTGTACTATTAGAATGTAGTAATAGTGACAGGTCTTATTATTAGCTATCTCCAGTTCTTTGTCTTGTTAGGAATTCTACATTCCTTTCAAATTTCACTGAATTTTTAAAGCATGTGATTAATTTAAAGCACACAAAACCAGTTAAAGTAAAAGATCATTCTCAGGCTAAAATAAAATACCACAGAATTGATCAAACCATGATTTCAAGGTAAATTTTATTCTGAGAGCTCCTTGGATAGTATCATGCATATTTTAATTTTTATGTTACACTTCAGTTTTAGAAATATTTTATGACTTTTTCTGTTGTGGCAATACAACACCTGACACCTGAGACTTAAAAGAAGAAAGATTTATTTTGGCTCGGGGTTTCAGTTTGGCTCCAAGAAAGGAACATGGCGGAAGGTCACGGTGAAGGAGGTCGTATGTCAACACCCCACTTCAGAGTACCCAGAAGTGTGCTGTACAGATTTCCTAGACATCTCAGAACCAAAATGGCACTTAGGAATGGCAGTCACCTGTTGTATCTCATAACTGTGTATTTAACTACTCTTGGATCTGGGCACCAAACTCCAGAAGCTCATGAGAAACAGCCAGAAATATAAGTCATAAAAGTTAAGAGGGATGGTTTAATGAATAGGTAAAATTAATAATTTAGAAACACAGGAAACATAGAATAGTTAAGTAAGCCTAACATTATTTTTATTGTCTTAAAACTACATTTCATTTTCAGGAAAAGAGAACAGGCAAAATTAGGAACGTAGCCGGGCTTGGTGGCTCAAGCCTGTCATTCCAGCACTTGGGAGGCAGAGGCAGGAGGATTGCTGAGTTCGAGGCTTGCCTGGGCTACATGTGAGCTCAGGGCCAGCCTGAAGTACAAAGTGAGACCCTGTCTCAAAAAAAAAAAATTAGGAACATAGAAGAAGGAGTGATAGTGTTTAAGTAAGATTCTGTTCTTTCTCTGGAAAAGAATACTATACAGAGAAAAATGTGGTTATATTTGGGAAGTACTGAAGTATTTATGAAAAGAATTTTTTCAAAACTACAGGAAATTAATGAATTTGAAAAATTAACTATTGATGAAGGATGAGTTTTAAATTTTATTTTCTAATTATCCCTAAAAGTACCTGAGATCCAGATGACAAACAGGCAAATCTCTGAGCGTTTCAAGGAGTTGATAATTCGCATCTGACCACAAGGAAGAAAAAGATGGAAAGTTAATCAATCTACTAGAACATACGGACGTAATTCTGAGACTGACATTTGAAAATAACCAACGTGTTTTGGTATGCTAAATCCTAGATCGACACTAACAACAATGCTGTGTTGAAAGACTGCTTTATCACACTGCTGTGGGTTAAATGTATGTGTTCCTCCACAATTCACACGCCGGGATTTAATCCCCAAGGATATAGTGCTGAGAGGTGGGCTCCTGGGGCAGTGGTGAAGCCACAGTGCTCTACCCTTGTGGACCGACTGGTGTCTTATGAGAGGAGTTGGTGGGAATCCTATTACCCTCTCCCTTCTGCCTCTGAGGGTGCGTTAATGGCTCTTTTCAGACACAGAATCTGCTAGTACCTTGGTCTTATGGTGTCTGGTTATGGGAGCAGAAGCAAAAGGTAAGACCAACTCAAGGGCCCAGAGAGTTTTTCCGAAAGGAGAGCAGTAAGAAGGAACATGATCAATAATTAACATAATGCAAATAGTCTGAATACACTGCATCTGTGCACACATATAATGAACACACTTGGGTTTTTGTCAAAAAGAAATTAAATCTTTGCATTATGCCATACATTAAAATAAGTTCTTGGTGCAATCGAGTTAGGCATAAAAACAAGATGTAAGAAGAAAGAAAGCACAGATTTCTGTGTGACATTTCTCAGAGACACCCTAACTTTACAGAATAGCACTTGTACAGAATGACATGAATAAGGACTATGACATTTTTGTCTTAAAAATAATAAATGCCACATAAGAAGTATGGATGGCTTTACCTATGAGTATTAATTTATTATTGTACTTAAAATTACATTTGAAGAAATTATATTATTATTAATTATAACAGTATGAATTTACCTGGTAAAGTCTTGATTTCCTATAAGTTTATTATATTTAATGGAGGCAATTACATCTTTGGCTAAATGTAGTTTTAACTGCTCACTTTTGTTAAGACTTTCTCTTGTAAGAGTTTCATTTCACTGGACACAAAATAATTCTCTTGTCTCTGTAGCTAATTTAGGGTAGTAATGAGAACCACATTTACTGTCTTGATCAAAACAGTCACAAAATGGGACAAAATATTGCAAACAGTGTGGTTCTCAGTTTCTTCAAAACATAAGCATATATCTACCCTACTAGCCAGTTACTCCAGTTTTATGTATTAGTCGAAAGATGTGAAAGCAGAGTTATTCACAACTATTCCTAGTAGCTTTATCTGTAATAGCCAATGTGGAAATGATGCAAATGTCCATTAACAGGTGAATAAATAAATACACTGCCATACATCCATAGTATGAAATAATAGTTATTAGTAAAAGATATGCACACTCAGGAGGCAGAGGCAGGAGGATTGCTGAGTTTGAGGCTTGCCTGGGCTACATAGTGAGCTCAGAGCCAGCCTGAACTACAAAGGGAGACCCTGTCTCAAAAAACAAAACAAAACAAAACAAAACAAAAAACCCCACAAAAAACAAAAAACAAAGCATATGCAGTATGACTGCCACACCACACTGGAATCTCAAAATAATTATGCTGATTGGAAGAAATCAGGGTTTTCCCCCAAAATAATTCATTCTGCAGGATTCCACTTACATATGGAGAGTTAATAAGCAGCTGCCTATGCTAAGGGATTGGAACTAAATAGGAGGGAGAGATTGTGAAGGAACATGAGAAAACTTTGGGGGTGATGTTTCTTGTTTTGTTTCTTTTCTTGCTTGGCTTTACAGGTATATGCACATGTTAAAAATGTACTGAAGTAGGTATTCTAATATGTGCAGTTTATAGTATGTTGATTATACCTAAATACACTGTTGAAAAATATGGTTTTATTTTATAATAGTGTCTTGGTATCTTGCTGAGGCTGGGCTTGAACTTTAAAAGCTTCCTGACTCAGCCTCCTGAGTAGTTGGGATTACAAGCATGTGTCACTGAGCTCTGCTTCGAAAATAATTTCTAGGGCCAGGGATTAGTTCAGTGGTACCCCATCTACCTCACAAAAATAATTTTTAAAAAGGCACATGTTATGATTTTTCCATTCAAACAATGCTTGCTAAAAGATACCACCTTTTCATGTCACAGTCTGACACAGTTAAGTATAACATAAAAGTTCAAAATGAGGTGATTACAAATATGTGCCAATGTAATTCATCCTGAGTAATCACTATCTTAGTAATGTTACATGCTTTGCATATAATCATATAATACCTTCCATGATGAGAATCTGTCTGCCTATATATTGGGAAATGCTAGCATAATCTGAAAATGTTCAAGTACAACAATTCATGGCCCCAGTGTTTGAAGAATTTGGGAAATGAAGATCTCATGGATTTGTAGTTTTGATTGTCCTGGTTCCCATGGCCTTTGTCTCCAACAGTGGAAGAATACAGGTCAGGTCCTTGTCATAATGACACTAATCTGAAATAAGTAGTAGTGAAAGGAGAAATTAGGGTACCACAGGCAAAGGGTGCTCCGCTTTATGGGGCATTAATGGCTAGGGATGTAACCTAATTTCTGTGCTCTTTCTCTTCATAGGTTAGAATAATTTCAGCAACAGTAGCACAGTTTTCTGTGCCAATACATAACTAGTAACTTGATAACACAGGTTGTAGGGTTACAAAGATGAAAAGAAAAATACATGTGAATTGAAACTTCCGATCCAAAGATATTTCTCCTGAGATTGGAGAAGTCTTTGTGCTTTCTTTGGGAAACAAATAAGCAAACAAAATCAAAAGAGGAAGGGAGAAAATAGAGAGAAGCAAAGGAGAAAGGAAGAGAAATTGGCCTAGGCATTTTAACTGTGTGCCCTCCTGTGATCCAGCTCTCTTGATCCCAACTCTTTGTCCTCCAGTGCTGGAGGCTGGGACTGCAGGACGGAGGCTCGTTTCTGTGTCATGGATGATAGCACCGCAGGCGTGGATGGCATGGAGGAGGAGACTGTGGGGTTGTCTACTAGATAGCCCCATTGGCTTGAGCCCTGCTCAGTTACACTGGCTCCTCCAGTTCTTTCTGCCCTAGTTTACCGGCCACTGTGAAGCCTGACCTACTGGAGGGCAAGGAATTTGGCTTCTTTTGCCCTGGTCAACAGCAGCTCACTCTTTATTTTCTGCTGGTTGGCTCCTGTTGAGGTCTCATGTATTGGGCAACTAAAGTCTCAACAGGACTGGGCATCCAGAGAGATCCTTCCTTTGTGACTGGAATTGCAGGTGGTGTGGACAGAAGAGCTGGGGCGTGCTGTGTGTCTCTGTTCATGGCTTAGATGGGGCTTCTTTGCAGCCTAGGAGACCAGAGTAGTTGTGTATGTTATATGGCCATCGTGTCTTTCTTCAGATCAGTCTTCTCAAGGGGTAGCAGCAGTGGCTACCAGACCAAGAGTCAGGCCTGGGGCCAGTGAAGCAGGAACCAGGTCAGTGGAGTCTATTGGTCAATGGAGCCTACTGGTCAAAGGTCAATAGGACCTTCCCAGACAGGTTCTGATGGAGATGCCAGTTGGATACTTCCCGCAAGAGTGAGCAGGCTGGGAGATGTTGCCACCTGTACAAAACATGCCCGGGACACAGAGAGGAATGGCTCAACATTCA
Source organism: Thryonomys swinderianus (assembly GCA_004025085.1). Classification (NCBI taxonomy): domain Eukaryota; kingdom Metazoa; phylum Chordata; class Mammalia; order Rodentia; family Thryonomyidae; genus Thryonomys; species Thryonomys swinderianus. Next base: position 12,084 of record PVIC010012306.1, on the reverse strand, counting down.
TGATCCCCCTCATGGGAAAACTGAACTAGTCTTTGGGGAAGCTTTATGGGTCTCTCAATCCTGTCCAGTCTGATCCTCAAACACATAACAGGAGGCCCCAGGAATTTGTATTGGTTACAGTTCTGGTAGGTGGTGAATATTTTTAACAGAGGGACATTTCTAGTGATAGGTTTCCCCAGACACCTTGTGGTCTTAATTAAAATCATTTAAAAACTAATAGGCTATTCCCTGCTTCCTATTCCTTTGTGTAGGTTGTCTGCATTTGTGATTAACAAGATTTTATTGAAGATGAATGCGTGTTTTCTTTACCTTTGGACTCTAAAGTCCTTTATTTTTTTCATATGCTGGAATGAAGCTATAGCCAATCTGCCCAACTAATCAGGTTCTTTCTAGAGGGTTTGGTTCATCAGGATTGGAAATGTGTCTTCTTCTGGGTCTTGCCATGACTTTCTGACATATCTACTGGCCAGTCTGCCTGCTCCCTGCTCCATCCTCTGCTGCCCTTAAGTTCTTTCTGAAATATGAATCTAGCCCATAGTAAGGCAGAAAATCACTAGGTCAGTCCCTCTATGCAAAGTTCACACTGGCTACTCGAGGGCCTGTGTTCCTGGTGTGGACCCAGTGGCTGGTACATTCTCTCTGAGATGTGTCTGTACACTGCCCTTGCAGCCCTCAGAGTGGCGAGGAACCCTGAGGCTGCTGAGGTATAGGCCAGGGCAGCTGTCCCTGTCCTCACACCTGGGCAGAGCTGGGTACTTATCTCCTGGGAGGAGATTTTGCCATGCACCTCTTGAAGTTCCTGTGAGTGTGGTCTGAGTTGTTCCTATTTCTTCCCATATGAGTTGTGTGTGGTATGTTCATGGTGGGAATATACAAACCTTCACTAACACTTGCAGAAAGACATCACTGAAAAGGTATGGACGGGGCTGGCAAGGTCTTCTTCTTCTCTTTTTTTTTTTTTTTTGCTTTTTGGAGACAGGGTCTTGCTTTGTAGTTCAGGCTGGCCCTGCGCTCACTATGGTGCCCAGGCAAGCTGCCGCGAACTCAGCAATCCTCCTGTCTCTGCCTCCCGAGTGCTGGGATGACAGGCATGAGCCACCACGTCCGGCATTGTGGTATGCGGTGTTGATTGTTGGTGGGTGTGTCTCCACGTCCAGCATTATATGTGGTTATCGGGGATCAAACTCAGGTCCTTGCACTTGCGAGGCAGGCGCCGGAACCACTGAGCTAACCCTCCGGCCCAGGCAAGGTCTTCTTGATAACAGTATGTGACCTATGACAGCCTTTGCTCATGGGTGGGAGTTTTCCCCTCTGAACAATGCAAATGACTCAGGGTGCCCCTTAGATGTCACAGAACACAGCTTTGTCACTTCCTGAAATTGTTAAGCTGCTAAATGAGAACGATATTGCTTGCAGCATTTTAAATAAAGTTTGGCTTTTAATCTGGTGTCTCAAGAGTCATGCTCTGCATTTTTAATGTATATTCAGCAGCCTAGCAGGCTGCCAAGGCCTGCTGATACCTCTTGGTACCTGGAATACAAGCCGCGATGATGGGATGATATTTGATGTGATGGTGTAGATCTGTACTGTCCCTCAGAAATCTCACTTTAGGGGTAGAGTTTGGTGGGAAGGGGTGGGTCATTGTGGGTATAACTTGGAAGGGTTTATTTTCATGCTTGGTTTTCTGGTGGCCGTGATATGAGGAGCTTTTCTCCATTAAGCCCTTTCACCCTGTGATTTCTGTATTGGAGCCTGTAACCATGGACTGAACTCACTGAAACTGTGAGCTCAGATAAACTTCTCCTTTAAGTTGTGAGTGCCGGATGTCTTGCCCCAGAGATAAGCAAGTTAACTGAGACCCTCCTGAGGACTCAGTCTCCGAGGTTGCTTCCTGGAATTCCTAGTCACCAATGAGTGTTTTTCTCAGCCACCCTGCAGAGGAGCTCACAGGAACAGTTTCCTTAGGAGAAGCCCAGCCTATGGCAAACAATGCTGAGGGGGCTGAGGAGTTCTGTCTCCTCTGGCCCCCTGTGACTTGTGTCCCATGGAAAGGGGGAGGTTCTAATCTGAAGGGCACCTGTGATATTATGCTACTTTGGAGAAAGCCCATTGGGGGTATAGTAAGCAGTTTCCTATTTTTAAAAATCAATTGCTCGCTTATTCACATTACAAGGCTGGAATGGCTGCAGAAGATGGGTGTGGTGTCTCTTAGTGGCATCTCAGGGCTGAAGCTTTGTGATGGTGGAACCACTGTGCTCACCCTATCCTTTACTCTGGCTGTGGATTCTCCGTGGTTCCACCTGCCCTGGGGCCATAAAAAAGCAGGACTCAGCCTCCTTGAAAATGACAGAAAGTAGTCTGGGAGTCCCTTGGGGGCTCAGCTCTCCCCCAGAGTCCTGCCACTGGCACCCTGACCTCCCTTCTCCAACAACTTCTAGAGAGCCCAAAATTGGGTGCTGGTGTTCAGTTCCCACGAGTGATATGTCTTAAAGAGCACGGGGATCAGGGGAAAGCAGGCCTATTCATGACAAGCTACAGCCATAGAATCTGAAATGATAGCCTCTGTCTTCTAGGGAGAGAAGGTTCTCTCTGGCCAGAGGGAAGCAGGACTGGGGAATTTGTGTGCAGGTATAGTTGAAGAGGATTCCACAGCAATCTCCTCTGTCTCCTTGCTGTTTCCTTTCTCACTGGACACCTCTGAACAGAATGTCCCCAGTGTCCCTCCTTGGGGAGCAGGGTGGATGGGTTGAAAGTGCCCAAGGGTCTAGGAGACAAGACTCATGTATCTGAGCCAAGAGTACCCCATCACCCACAAGTGTGGGATCCTACTTCAGTGATAAGAGAAATTCAAGCCAAGGCAACAGTACAAATTCACAGGCAAATGCTGTAATTGGAAAGCAAGAGAAAGTAGAGAGGGCATTTCAGCTTGAGAGGAAAAGCCAAAGCGGGGACAAGTCCGACAGCCAGTCAGTGTGGCCACCCTGTGTGGGGAGCTAGGGTTGTCGGTTGCTACCTCAGTCTGGCTTTGCTTCTCCAGAGGAGCCCTTAGAGTTGGGTTGGTGCTCTGAGTACCCGAGGACGGTTCTTCCTGCTTGGTGGGGCCTCCTCAGAAGCTCTGTTAGAATCCAAAGTGACGCAGGTTTAGGGCAATGACTGGAGACCACTTCTAGGTGCCCATTAGTGGTTGAATATTCCAGAAAAATCTCTTATCTTTGTGTCTTCATTCTTGAAGGGGGATTAGAGAAGCAAGGTAAATTTGGGGTTAACGAAACTCATACTACCTGTTTGAGACAGACAATCCTTAAATCATTAACATGCTTCTATGAAGAGGTAGGTTGGGATCTGCCCTAGAGTTTTAAGGTAATAAAAGAGAAAGATATAAAACAGTCAAGCTTTGTTCTGTTTTTAGTTACCTATTGGGCATTTGCAGGCCCAAATGACAAGACACCAATTTTTTTTTTTTTTTTTTTTTTTTTTTTTTTTTTTGCTTTTTGAGACAGGGTCTCGCTTTGTAGTTCAGGCTGGCCCTGAGCTCACTGTGGTGCCCAGGCAAGCTGCCGTGAACTCAGCAATCCTCCTGTCTCTGCCTCCCGAGTGCTGGGATGACAGGCGTGAGCCACCACGTCTGGCATTGTGGTATGCAGTGTTGATTGTTGGTGGGCGTGTCTCCACGCCCAGCATTATATGTGGTTACCGGGGATCGAACTCAGGTCCTTGCACTTGCGAGGCAGGCGCTGGAACCACTGAGCTAACCCTCCGGCCCACGTGTACCATATTTTTAATGGGTAACAGGTCCTGAGTTACGGCCCCCAAATGTACCTACCCTTTGTCACCCTGGTGGTCTCTGTTGTGCCCTACCCCCACTGTGCAGCTGGACGCATTGGGGGCAGCAGCATCGCTCCCTGAGGGCTCTGCATGCCGTGGTGGAAGGCGCCCCTCCCCTGTCAGAACCCAGGAGGAATCATTACCACCGGGAGATCAGGGTGGGCACCCTTAGAATGCAGACGCCCTTCGGAAAAGGCACCGCCAAGTCCAGTTACCCGTGGATAGTGTTACCGCGGCAAATGAGAACGTTCGTCTGCTGGCCACTGCTTTTTCTTGGCAGGTCACACGGGCATTAGGTAAATCCATCTTTTGCAGGCCTGGTCCCCACTGGCAGGACCGGGTGCTGGATTCCTCTAGGTGGGGACTTATACACAGCTGCCGAAAGGGGCGCCTCCAGCTAAGTGATGCAAACATCTAGCCCCAGGCTCAAAAGTGAGGTTCAGTCATTTTGGGTGTAGACCCCTATTCTTGTACTCTAGAGTTAAGACAAAGCTGCCAGCCAGGTTTGGGCAAAAAAAGTGTGAACCCAGAAAAGATTAATGATGGGAATCTGGATTCTGCTCCACCCTCAGATTACTTCCAAATAGTTTCATTTCCAGTGGCCAAAGATGGGGCCGATGCCTGGTTTAAACAAGAAAGGACAGAGGAACTTACTATATTTGTAGAGGGTGGAGTTGACCAAATATTTGATAAAATCGAGGACATAATGGAGAGGTCCATTATAACGAGATTTTACCGAACTTCATTTAAGGAAATATGAAACAGCGATTCAAAGGGCTATTCTCCATATGCTCAGGGTACAATCTACCCAGCATTGCAGCATGAAGGCGAAATGGGCTTTTGTACCATCCAACTTCAATCACAGAGGTAATTAACCCGACACACTGGTTGATCCGCTTAAGCCTTCGAAATGTGGCTCTTCCTTTGAATGCAGTAATATCCAATAGTCACAGTCGTATATCAGGGAGCTGTGACAACCATGCAATTCAGATTTTTGTAAGTGACATAAATGGCCATATGGATTTGCATTAAGAGAAGTTCTCTGTTTCACAGTTCATATTTTGGAATTGTGCCTTATTTACATAAGAAATTGCATTTGGGTCTTATTTGCATGCCACATTGACAAAATGCTATTTCCAACAGCGGTGGTGGAGTTAGCAGCCACAGATATCAAGCACACCAAATGTCCCCCACACCCATGTGAACTGTGAGCATCTACTTTCAATAATATTGGTTAGAATACACTGACTCAGGGCTTAAGTGGCCACATAAACAATCACATTGAACCGCTCCAAGCAGAATCAGCAGCCGTTACTGTACAGTCCTCCACAGGGGTGAGCTGGTTTCCTGGGTGTGGAATACAGCTCACCCATGGGCTGTGTATGATTTAACTGGGTGGTGATAAGCCTGCAAGGATATTCTTATACCTAGCTGACATGTAAGACTTTGCTGGTGTTCTAGGCTTAGCATGTAGGAAACCTCCTAGGCATGTGGATCAGCATAGCAGGTAAAGGGGCCTGGTCTCCTGACCTTGGTCCAGGTCTTGACTAGCCAGAGAGGTCTCCGAGGACAAGGCCGAGGTAGCATCAGGCTGCAGCTGCTGCTAAGTGTGTGGTTCAGGGCCACCATGAGATCAACGGTCTCCCTTGCAGTAGCTCTGCCAGGGGAGCAGAAGGCTGGCAGCTCATCTTTCCCTTCAGAAGCTCAAAATAAAGCCCTCTCTTTTCTCTTTCTGTCACTTGAACACTGGAGGTTCCTTTCTCCCTCAGAAAGCCAGGTCCTCATCTTTGGAAACCATGAGCTGGTGGCACCTCAGGAAGCTGGTCCATAGTGAGAAAAAGAAGGAAAAGGCCATTCTGCTTTTTCTACCAGGATTTTCTCCTGGAGGCTGCTGGGCCCCAGCACGGACTTCTGTTTAGCAGGGTCAGGACTGTCCACCCAGGGATGGCCTGTTAGGAGCAGAACTCAGAGAAGTGACTTGCCACGCTTAGATATCCACACCCAGGCTCTTTGAGACCCCACGGTTGTACTGCAGAGGGCACTGGCTTAACACAAGAGGGACTGTAAGGTGATGGTGGCCATCAGGGGCAAAGCAGGAAGTGATCCGGAGCACCGGAAGTGGGATAACTCTGTGGGGGTGAGGAGACTCATCCTCAGACTGCTCTGCAGATCTACCCCATGCTCTCCTCTGTCCTCTCAGTGACATCCCAGCGTTTTTCCCACCACTCACACATCTACACACCTGCTTCTGAGCTCTAGGACAGTGACCTCTTTCTCGAGGGTCAGTCAGGGCTGGAGCTGTCTGCTCTTTTATCAAATCAATGGATTGTTTTTCATTGAACAAATAATGCATATCTTTATGATGTACAACATGTTTTGAAATATTCATATATCATTTTGTGGTAAAAACACTAAACATCTATTCCAGGGGATTTTCAATTGCAGGGCACATTATAACCACTGTCGCCATGCTGTACAGTCAGTCATCTACCAAAGCCAAGTCCTCGCTTGAAACTGGAATTTTGTGCCTTTTGATCAATATCCCCTGAGCTCACTCATTGCTCCTGTTTACTCTCTGCTTCTATGATCACTGTGGATCCCAATGGCGAGTAAATTCATGTGGTTTGTCTATCTGATCCATGTTTATTATTTGACTGGTGCCTTTACGTACTCTATTATAGTCTTAAAGTAGAGGCCAGTATCAATTGGTAGAGGAACATCTCTGAGGTGTTTACAAGAATTAAGGACAGAGATACACGCAGTACAGTGTTTTTCTTTTCTATACTGAAGATTGAAACAAGGGGTCTTTGCATTGAGCTATATCTTTTTAAAATCTTGTTTTTTTGAGACAGTCTTGCTATTTAGCCCAGGCTAAGTTCCAACTTTCAATCTTCCTGTCACAGCTTCCCAAACTGCTGGGCATAGTCATGTGCCACCAGGCCTGGCTGGTGCCATATAGTTTTGGTGTTTTCCTGTGGTCATCTGACAATGCTGGTCACTGAAGGACAGTGGGAAGGCTTCTTCCCCAGCATCCAAGGAACAGAAGCCCCCTGTGTGGCTGCCTCTTGTCCCTTGTTCCTTCCCTGCTATACTTTGCATACTTGGGAAGCAGATGGAATCCCTGCACAATTCGAACCTCAGTGCCAGGCCTGGGTACTAGTGGGAAACCTCTGGTGGATGAATAAATGAAAGGTAGACACATCTAGCATGTCACCTTCCAAGTGTTGCTAACACTTTGACCCCAGCCAGCTCCTTGCTTCTGTCTTCCTCTGGCCTGCAGCTGGAGGGGCTCTAGAGGAAGCTGTACCAGCCCCATCCAGTCACTCTGGGTCCATTTCACCATCACACACTTTGGGCACTGAAGGGTTGTTGTTTATGTCACTCCAACTGTACTCTAAGCTCCATGAGGACAGAGGGACTGACTGTAAAGCTCAGGAGAAACATCTCTAGTGCAGAAGGTCCCCGAGTAAGCCAGAAGGTAGACTGGTGTGTGACACGCAGTGCTGATTTTATATTATCTGCAAAAGGAAAGTCAGGTTTCCATATCTGACTTCCCCAGGTTCTCCATGTCCCAGGGAAGGCGGGTGACAAGGTAAGTCCCTGTCCCGCACATCTGGCAAGTGGGCAAATGGGCACGATCATCACTTCCATCCTCTCACCTCTTAGTTCATCTGCTTGGCATCCTGCAGAACCTCTGTATCTCCAGCACCTGCTCTGGAATTCCACACACTCGTGCCATCCTGAGTCTCAGTAAACAAGTCCAACCTCGAGCCTACCTCCTGGATAGCCTAGTCAGCTTCTCTCTGCTTTTGGCTCCTACAAAATCAGATAACTGGTAAACCTAATAACCAGAAAACCTAATAACCAGATATTTTATAAATGACTCGGCTTGGCAGGAAACAAGTTTGAGCTTTAGGTTGATAAATATTGTTTTTGATTGGTGTGAACTGTCCCCTTTGGGACTCTCAGGAGCTGAAGGTTTAGGAAAACAAAGGCTTCATTTCTTTTTACACAACTGCTCCTGGCCAGAAACTTTTCGATCCCTTGCAAACCCAAGAGAGTCTGAACCTGGCATGGCTGTGCAAGGATTTTCTCTCCCTGGGGCTCCTCTCGTTCTAGAAAGATGCCAATTAGAACTGTCACCTTAGCTCCCAGCCCAGTCCCGTCCCCAGCAGAGCTAGAGGAAGAATTCTTGCTGGAGTTCTCCTTCTTGGGGTTTGATGGATGTCCTAGGATTGACCCAGGAGATTATGGGGCCCCTAAGGTCTTACTCCATTTAATTTCAGTCTAATGACTTACCCACATGCCTTCCCTTATTGGCTCCCGCAACGTGCGTATCCAGCGTTCCTTTATCCAGCCTCATTCTCCATGGTTCTCCTCCCACGCCCTCCCACACTGTTTTCAGGCTGAGCAGACAGAGCTGTGCTCTGTCACCTAGTGGCTCCGTCTAAATGCCACCTGGACTCTCAATCTCTCAAGCATGGAAGGAGACTTCTTATCGTTGTTGGCTTGACACACACAACCCTAAGTGTGGGTGCACGTATATAAGCACTGTTTTTCTATCTGAAGTTTCAGGGGTTCCTCTGCCCCTGTATTCTAGTGTCCTCTGAAAACCAAGGACTCGCCACCCAACACCTTCTCCTGTCTTGTTTCATACTCTGAGAGACTCCTGTCATTAGCTGAATGACAAAGATATTGTGGTACCCAAGAGTGAGCCCAGGTCTTCACATATGCTAGGAAAGCTCCCCACCACTGAGCAACATCCTCAGATCTTTTTATTTTGTCACAAGAAATGATATCGCTCAGTTGCCTAGGCTGGCCTCAAACTTGGGATCCTCCCTCAGCCCCGCAGCAGCTGACATCACAGGTGTGGAGATACACACCTGGCTGTTTGTTTCTAGCGCAACATTTCTCAAAGTTAGTTCTGTCAGCTGTTTTCCATCACTGGACCATCACATTACAGGCCAAGGAAGCACATGTCGTGTGAATCAGATTACCCAAGGATCAGCTCCCGATTCGTTATGGTGGCAACCTGGTCCCTGCTGGACGTGAAGCCAGTGAGCAAACCTTTTGTCTCTGCACTGTCTTTGCAGTGCTCTTTATCTTGTCTGTGTGGCAGAGGTTAGCAGCTCAGAGGGAAAGGGAGGACCTTGAGATATACAGGACTGGGTGTGCCCTTCATTTGAACAAGAAAAACAATCGGCACAAGTAGGCACCGTTTCCTCTCTCAGATGTTTCTCCTATGTTGCCACTGATGTGTCAGTCTGTCCCCACGTGGCTCGTGTGTAGCTTGGCTTCTGCTCTGCTCTTTCCACACTGAGGGCTGTGGTCCTTGAGGGCCTCCTTTCCTTTTGGGAGGATCTGTGGGCCCCTCTGCTCGCACTCAGGTTTGCAGGTGCCCACTACTGCGGGGTGTGTACCCCTCGCGGCCAGTGTTGGCATAGAGAAACAAGATAGGCAGGGCCAGTGGGCCGCTGTCCCCTGTTGCTGGGGACTGTGTCAAACCTCCCACTTTCTCATACAGCGTGACAAAGACTGCTACGGAGCCCTCATTTAAAACAGAAGGGGAAAGAACCAATCTGACAGAAGAACAACAGCATTGTGTTAATCTGGAAAAAGGTTTGCAGAGATACTTTTCCACTTTGGTTTAAAAAAAAAAAAGAACAGAAAACAAGAAGTAATTGAGCAACGTGGTGCTTGCAACATAGCGAAGAATTTAAATTCTAGAGCCATGGAACTAACACAGCTTTAACAACCTGAATTAAAAAAAATTTACCCATTAAGCTTGTGGGTTAAGTTTTAAGGAGGCTAGATTCACAAATAGCTTGCTGATGCAGTGCAATTTTTAAAAACTGAAATGAAGATATTCAAATGCGAGCATTAGCAATTTATTGAAAAATGGACACAACACGGCATTTCAATCCTGTCCTGAAATTAAAAATAAATCCTCTCACACAAGTCCTCTAATCCAAGCTTTGTGGTTATAGATGGGGCTTTCCTGCAGCAGAAGAGGAGGACAGGAGTCAGCAAGGCCTCCGCTCTCTCGCGTTCCTGCACCAGGTTCCCTGCCGTCCTTGTCCGCAAAGATCCTGCTAATACCAGGCCATTGCTGGCATTCGACTGCTGTTCCTGGGCAATGGAGAATGTGGAGAGTTCTGTGTAGTCAGGTGCTGATAGCCCTCACCAGTCAAGGGGACCCTATGTGTTAGGGGCACATCTCCTAAGCCCAGGGGGCTGAAGCTTCTGCTTTTCCCGGCCACAAGTGACGGAACACAGGATACCTTACCCGGGACTCTCCGGCCTAGCCAAAAATTTAATTCCCATACTGCATTAAAAACAGACAGACAAAATACACTTGCTGAAATTTTCCCTTTATTTCTTTTTATTCTGGTATCTTTTATAACAAAATATTAGATTTCTTTTTTTACTCCATTCTCCTGTTTGCATGAGGACCCACGGGGGCATTTCCTCTTCTCCCTCCTCTTCTTCCCATGTTTCTCTCTCCCCACCCATAGATGCCTTTGCAAGAGCCTTTGCTCTCTAACAAGTGAAGAGTACATAATAAAGAACTATCAACTTCTGCCTTTGCTTTGAAACATTCAGAGTATAGGAATAATTCATGAGCCAACTGAATTTACCTATCGGAGCATCTGTGTAAATATTCTCCAGGGCCCAGTGCAACAATTATGTGCAGAACAGCAACATAGCGAGGTGAATGAACACTCTGTCACTTCAGCCTAAACCTTGGCCCTGCCAGGACCCTGAGGTTTCGAGGTTTACAGTGGTCGTGTCCTGTGCAGCTCCTGGGGTCCAAGCATGGTGGACGGGAGGCACATTACAGCAGCTGTCCATGCCTGTAAACATCCATGGGTGCTCCATGTCTGAAAGGGTTCACACGGGCTCCTCTGCACTAGACCAGCATTTAAATGGTATCTTTTGATCCACTGCAAAAAATTCCACAGATTTGAAAGGACTTTTGGGATTAAAACTACAGGGTAGATATGAAGGCCGCATCGTTTCAAAATGCCTTGACAGAGTGAGAAGCTAATGTGGTTGTAGCTCTTCTCATAGCCCAGTTACTGTAACATATACACAAGAGAGGAGGTCTGTCTTCTCCACTTGAATGTAGGCTTCCGGCTGTCTTGTTCAGCTATGGTGCAGTACTGGGGACAAAGCCGTACACATAACAGAGTATCAGCAAATACCTGTGAGCCAATGAATGAGTGGATGAGAACTGAGAAGGCCTCTTTCTTCCTTTAAGAGGGGGTCAGCAGATCGCACCCCGCTGAAGTCTGATTTATGTACTTAGAGCAGCCTCAGAACCTTCCTTACTCGTGAAGAACCAAGATATTCAGGTTGGCTTCAGAGAAGAGTAAAGGCAGGAAGTCAGAGCTGGAGCCGTGTGTGGTTGAAGCTCCTGGTCTTATTGTATCTTCAAGGTGGGCTCATGGGCACAATATCCCCCAATCCCTGAATGGTGATAAAACTCTGTGTTTTATATTTGAAAGTTTGTTTTGTTGGATATAAAATAATTGGTCCATGTTTCTTTCTTAATGTATTAAATATAGTTTCCCACTTCTTCCTGGCATACAGCATTACTGCAAAAAGGGAGTATGATGATAATCTATTTTTATTCCTCTTATAATTACTTATTATATTTACCTAGATGCCCACAAGATTTTTTTTTCAGCAGAAGCTTAATGAATTTAATAATGTGTATCTTAGAGTTGGCTCTTCTGGGTTTACATTCTCAGGTGCATGGTGTGCACTTTAAATGCAATGGTCTTAAATCTATTTTTAAATAAAGAAGATAGCTTGAAATATAGTTTTTAGTCTCTGCTGTGATTTCTCCTATGGGAATCCATCTTTGATTTATGTAGGATTTTCTTTGATTATCTTTAATATTAGTCACTTTTGTCATGAACACCCTTTACCTCTGGCTTTGTTTCTTTTTGATGAAAACTTCTGTTTAAATTTTTTTTCTAATTTTCTTAAGTGTTATTTCTTGTTGATTTCATTCATGTTTCTTGAAGCTTGTTTTCACTTCTCAAATGGTTTTTAAGATTTCTGAGTTTTTCCCATTTAACCTCATTCCTCAGCTTTTTTTTTTTTTTTTTTTTTTTTTTTTTTTTTTTTTTTTTTTTTTTTTTTTTTTTTTTTTTTTTTTTTTTTTTTTTTTTTTTTTTTTTTTTTTTTTTTTTTTTTTTTTTTTTTTTTTTTTTTTTTTTTTTTTTTTTTTTTTTTTTTTTTTTTTTTTTT
>PVIC010012305.1:29293-40125 GCA_004025085.1 Thryonomys swinderianus | reverse complement strand
GAGGGGGGAGTGGGTAGGGATATGGGTAAAAATGAGAATTAACTTGTGGCATATACTGGTACAAATTTCCCAATGTTATATGTGATTTTGAGATGTATATAAATTGTACCAATAAAGAATTCAATTTAAAAAAAAGAAGTGGGAAGGAAACTAAAGCTTATATTTTACAAATTTTAAAAACCCTCATTTTCATTGTCTATGTTAAAAGCTAAGTTTTAGTTGGCATAAATCTATGTACACATACATATAAGTACATAAGTCCAAACCAAGTAGTCAAGGTTAAAGCAAAAAAATGTAACTCGGGAGGCAGAGGCAGGAGGATTGCTGAGTTCAAGGCTTGCCTGGGCTACATAGTAAGCTCAGAGCCAGCCTGAACTACAAAGCGAGACCCTGTCTCAAAAAAAAAAAAAAAATGAAACAGAAGGATACAATGAACTCTGTTCTCATAATAGTCACAGAAATTATTTCTCTTTGATCCTGGTTCACTGGAACAATAATCCCCATGGCTGACACAGCCAAAATTACTCCAAAACTTGCCACAAAACAAGATTGAAGAGATACACACTCAGTTCTAAAGTTACTATAACAGAAGAAAAAAATGTAAAAATGCTACCAAAGAATGAAGAGAGCAATTCCATTAAAGATGATCTGGGAAGAATTGTGGAGGAGATGGCAGCTGATCCAGAACTGGACTGAGTGAGAGCACAAACTTTTTCCTGAAATTCCTTTCTCCCTCCTACCAAAAGGAAGGGTAAAGGTAGGAGTCCCATGGCTCAGGTCTGTAGTCCATGTGGAGCAGGAATTGATGAAAACACACAAATCACATCTTAAAACATATTAAGTGTGACTATAAGATTTCCTCTTGATTCCTTATAAGAGTAAAAATGATCAGAGTTTTGAGTCAAACTATAAGACTAGGGTTTATAACTGTTAATATTGTAAAGATTCTCTGTGTTAATATCCAAGTGCATGGTCCACTGCAAACTGTATTATTTCAGTCACTGGGAAATCTGAATGGATCAATTCTTCTTTTGAGTTGTTATTACATTAGGTTGGCAGAGCTGAATGACAAAGGGAACGTGGATATGTTTATTTAAAGTTGCCCCTAAACCAGACTTGATAATTTGACAATTTCATATTGGAGAGACATTGGCTACTCTAAAATATTACTTTTGGGTCAAATGCTAAGAAAATTGACTTTAGAATGCTGCATATTATTAGTATGAGAGAGTTTTATGGCTCACATATTTTAGAAAGTTGAAGAGAAGACAAGTAAAAATTAGGCCAAAGTAATATTTGCTACAGATCTTTTTGCTGTTTGAATAAAGTTCTGATTAAAAGTAATATTGGAAACAAGTGCCATATTTAATTAATTAAATGATGTTAGGAAGAGGTAAACAGACATAATTGTCTGAAGCAGAAATTACCTCAAATGTGCTGATTTCATTTGGGAGGGGCAGTGAACACATTACTTACAAATTAACAGCCAAGCAACTTCAGAATAAGTTGGCAAGTGCAGTCATCTTTCCACCTTCACCATGATGCCATCCATCTACTTGCTTAAAAATGTTTTGCCATATGTTTTCTCTCCTTATGAAACAGAGTTGACTCTGCTTCTCCACTTGTTGATAAGTGGGCATGCTGATCATGTGACTGCAGTTTAGTCAAAAAACTGTTGTAAAACTAAATATATCTGGTCTTCTAATGCTTGCAGACTTGCTGTTCCATGCCCTTTTCCCTTTTGTTGATCTTTCCAAGTTTATCACTTCACTTTACCAAATAAAAATCATGTAGAAAAGGAAGAAGCACAGTTTGTATCTATGGAAACAAAGAATTACTTTATAGGCTATGAATAAAGTTGTCACTGATTCAACACCCAAGAGTGGTAGCCAGGTTTTAGTAGTCCTATCTATGTGTTGAGTTTTCATCTATCTATATCCCTATTCTCAACAACTATACAGAAATTAAAATAGCTCAGAAAAGTTGCTGAGTCATTTTTGGTATAATGGACTGTAAATATTTTTTAATATTATTTTTAAATACATGAAATTTCTCTAATGTGGAAGCTCAAATCAAGAAAAAAACTCTCATTTAAGGACAAATAAAATACATTTTAAATTTTATTAATTTCCATTGTCATTTTAATTACATAAGAAGTCATTAACGTAATAAGAAAATTTAAACAGCAAAACATACCCTTTTAACTCAGCAGTGTCCCAATAAACCTAATTTACTAAAAATTAGCTGCTATAATTTATAGGAACACTTATCAAGATGAATCACATAACTATAATTATCTCCATTTATTGAAAGAAGGGGAAAACTGAAGGAAACTTAACTGAAGAAAACATGCATGAGTGAATTAAATGCTCAGTGTAATCACAAAACCACTGATACATTCATTACTATAGTAAATCACTGTAATGTCTAATATTTGATATTGTCCTAATTTCATTTTCAATTTTTCTAATTTATTTGAATTATCTGCAGTTTTGTACATTTTATCATTTCACCCACAAATTTATTGTGGGTATTTCGCATATATTTCAAATTCTACTTCATCAACAAATGCAAATATATCTTTGCATAAATTAATTTATAAACCTTATTTCTTAGAAAAGGACAATACTTATCTGACTTTAGATTAAAATGTGGACCATTTCTAACTATTAAATTCTTAGTCCATTTGAATAACATATTTAAAAATATGCCTCTAAATTTTATCAACATTTCTTTAAAATTTAAAGTGAATTTAAAGTAAATTTAAATCTAAATTCTCCCCATATAGAGTATCCCATATGTTAAGTAATAGGCTGATTAACCTGTTTATTGGTCAGTCTTCTAAAATACCTGATGGCTGCAAATTAAAGACTTTTATTTCCACTAAGGATTTCAGTGGGTTCAGTTGTGGTTGGCTGGTTTCAAGGCAGAAACACCAAGGAGGAAAGATGACACAGGAAAACTGCTCATGCCTTGGAAATCAGAAAACGCACACAGAAAGAATACGCTAGAGGTAAGGAAGTACCCTTCTAGGTCACACTTTGAATGATCACCCCCCATTCAGGGCCTATCTGCTAATGGTACAGCAATTCATCAGTGGATTAGTGATACAATGTGTGTCCTCATCATGCAAATCCCTGCCAAAAGCCCCATCGTGAACATATGAGATTGGGTGGGGTAATTTTTCGCTAAACCATCACATTCCATCCCTGGTTCTCAGAGGACTCAGATTCACTTTATTATGCAAAATGATTTACTTCACTTCTCAGAGTTGTCAAAATTTTAAGAGGTGAGCATTTTCGACAAGCCTATGTTCACATTCTTCTCTAAGACTCAAGGGAGACTGTTAGCTACGAGTCCCTATAAAATCAGAGATAGTAACACACATACAAAGGCACAGGTTAAACTTTCCCAGTACAACAAGGAGGAACAAGAGGTTAGAAGGTTATCAAGCTAATGCAAGGAAGAAAACAATAGGGCAAACCTTAAATGGAACAATAATATGTCAATAGCAGGACAAGTTGTTGTGGTTTGTGTGGTAGAACCTGGGCTGGAGTTTGGGTTCTCACACCATGATGGTGCTAGTCACAACATACGGAGCTTCTTTCCAACCTGGCTCTGCTCATGGCCTTCGATTTCTTCAAAAGATACTCCATAGTCCTTGCATCTAATACTTCCTGGGTCCCACCACACCTTTGGCTTCATTCACACAGTTCTGTGCACTGCCCACTCGGAGACACATTCTCAGGGCTCACTGGTCTTTACTTGAAATATTGCTGGAAGCCTCTTTGACTTCACAACTTTTATGTTCAGTATACCTGAAAAATTTGCATCCCATGTATCAAACCACAACTAATGATTGGTGGAATAGTAGCCTGTCCTCTGTAAACATGGCTGCTCTGGATGGCAGAATTCAGGGGACCTCTGAATGAGCAGGGGACCCTGGGGCTCTTTTCTCAAAGTAAAGTCTTCCACATGATTTGACCCTGTTAGGCTCCTAAAACTGAGAGTGGTAGTTACTGGCCAATTTCTGAGGTGCCCTGAAGGCATCATTCATACAATCCAGTACAGAGTACTTGGCTTCTTTTGAACACCTCCAGTATTTTCAGCAAACACATTCTTCTTAGCACAAACTTACACAAGCCTCCTTCTGACCAGACTATAAATATTTTACATCTTTTGGCTCTTCTCTTTGTCCCTGTTACTGTATATCTGGCTTAAAGCAGCCAGCAGTACCCATGTCACATCTAGCTGCTGTGAGAGTTACTCTGCCAGATTACTGTCTGCCAACTATAAATTTACTCTCAAATAAAATCTTAGGACAGAAAAAAAAATGCAAAGAAACTCTTTGTCATAATGAAACACATATGACAAGCAGTCCAGTTTCCAACAGAAAAAACACAGAAACAGAGCAGCAAAGTAACCTATAATCTTTATAACAGCCATTGCTAGTTTCACTCTCACTGAAACTTCATGAACCTGACATTCACTGTCCACATAACTATCCATGTTCTTCCTATCCTATTTCTGACCAGAATAACCTATCCATAGATTCTATAGTTGGCATCTTCAAATCCTTCCAAACTCCCCACACAAACCATGCCTGGAGGCTTCTGTAACACATGAACGGGTACTGGCACAAAAACGCTCCAACTCCAACACCACTGTTCTGTATTACTCACTTTCCTGTTTTCTGCAGCTAAATACCTGACAACTGTAAATGAAAGAAGAGGTGTGTATCAGCTCATGATTTCAATGGGTTCAGTCCGTAGCATGCAGAGACTAAGACAGCAGCTATAATTAAACTGAAAGAAGCTAAGTCTTAATCTCATCTCTTCTGTCTCCAATCTCTGCCCTGCCCATAGTGGTCTTCTTTAAATTTCTTTATTATGTAAAACTTATTTCTCTCCCTCCTCTACTAGTTTAATCATTTTAGTTCACTCTGTCTAAAAGACATACTTTGTATGGATCATTTCATATCTCAATTTCTGGTTTTACTTTTATTCATAGTGCCTATTGAACTTGATGGTAACTTATGGTATGCACTTACTGTTATTTAATTTGAATAACCAGTGATAATGCTGTGGGGAAGAGCTAAGAGTTAGTTAACTTTGAAGAAAGACATTTAATATAGAATACTGACTTTTTCTGAGAAAATGCCAGAAGTATATGCCTGAGTTTGTTTTACTGTACATCTATTTAAAAGTCTGGATTGATACACAGAAATTAATGAGTAGTTAACTCAATTAATGAGTTAATTAATTCTCAAATTAATGAGAATAAGTTGAGGACTTCAGTAGAAGCAATCAAGGATTTGGAGAAAAAGATACAACAGAAGACTTAGATATTTTCATGTTTTCAAGGCATGTGTATGTGTTATTAATTTTTTTGTGTAATAGACTAAATAAAACAAAAAATAAAATTAAATAAAAAAAATGTAATGGACTCAATGGGGTTGAGCAAAGACTAGCAGGCAACAGGAAAACAGAGGCAGCAGAAAGTGGTCTGATGATTTTTCCATGACCTGAAATAATGCAAAAGTCCTGGTTCTGTGCCCCTTTAAATTTCTAAAGATTATTGTTCTTATATGTGGAGCATATGAAAAATTCCTAAGTTTAACGTTTCCTTGACAAAATGGATATAATAATCCTTATAGAGTTGCACCTGGAACACATATCAATGAATCTTCACATTTATTATTTTAAAAATCTACATTTTACAAGTTTCCTGAAATGTCTGAAATATGTAAACTATGACTTAGCACTTTTATTTTGTTCCATTAAGTGTTTGATGGATTAACCAGAATTCATGAAGTTCAGATGAGTCTTAACAGGACTTAGCATAAATCATTTTTATTTAATGATTAAGTTTCTATCATAAACTTTCACTTGTTAGTTAAATATTGAATTGAACTGATGGTTTGTAAGCATATCAATATACAAATATTCTTATGTTAAATGGCAGACTAGACACTTCATTATAGATTGAACATGTTCTTATCTGTGAAACAGAAAAAATAAAATGAAACACATTAGCAATTTAATAATAATTCTCTAAAAGTGGTGAAAATTGGGGAGGTGTTGGAGTTTTCTCCAAGTATCAATTTGATTTTTCAATTATTTTTGTCATGTTTTATGGGTAGGTAAAAATGAAAAATGTATGCAAATTTTTAAAAAATGTTTGCTTTATATTCTGAATATATATGTTGTTATATTCTGAACATATATGTTTTCTTAATTTATTTCACCACAAAATACATATTTCTGAGAGATTATACAGTAATGTATAAAGCCAAAATTTAGGTGATGATGAAAAATGCAATTTAGAAATAGATAGCAAAAATCTCACCTGTAATTTTTATAATAGCCATTGGTAGTTTTAGAACTTTGAGAGCCAAATATTTTTGTGTTGAAAATCATAAAAATAAATCTGGTAGTATTTGAGGGACCGCATTTTGCTATGTCAAGTTCTAGCTCCTCAGCCTATATAACTGCTACAAATTTCAATTATTCACTTCAAGAACTGGCAAACTATTGGAGAAGAAAATTCAGATTTCACCTTTGCATATTTTACACATGAGATAACTTCAAATATCTGAAGGAAGAATTTGAGAATGAAGCTGGACTTAGAACAGAAGAGAGCTAAAGATGCCACTATGGAAGACTTCAATTTGTCAGTGGAATTAGTAGTATGAAGGTGAAGAAAAATCTTTTAAAGAAAGATCATGAATGGAGAAGAAATAAGCCCTCAGGGACATGTAACTGTTGAGTAGATGAATGTACATCCCACAAAGGAAAGAGAAATAGGAGTGATTAGCCTTGGAGGAAAAATGAGTATGAGAGAGAAAGAAACCTGTTTTGGACATTACTGAGAGGAGATAAAATTTTGCATGTGAGAATATTCTGTAAATGAAATATGAAATACATATAATTTTGTGTTGATTTCAGACAGGCGTAAATGATCTAGGGGTGGTGGATAGTACAGATTTTGAATAACAGCTCAGATGGACTACATCTATTATAGTGGTGTTTTTCACAATAAAATGAATCTTGAGAAGAGTATAAATCACTGTTAAAAATATGTTTACACCATGGAGAAAAGGACAACCTGAGGAAGCACTGTGAAGTAAGATTCAAAAGTAAGCTGTCCAGTATGTTGGCAAACTAGTTACTGGTCAGGATATTAAGTGGAAATAGACTTAAGAAGACTATGTATAGTCTACCTTATTCTGAATCTCAGAACAAATACTTTAATCTCTGTGCATTTTCATTTATTCACACATGGAATAGGAATAATTATAATACCTACTTCATAGGGTTCTTTTTAAAAGAATTAATTCCTGCAATTTGCAGTTTGCCATGCCCAGCATGGCATATGCTCTGTAGTCAAAGACATAACTGCTACCCAGTGATGCTCTGCACTGCAGTGGGATTTTGTGTGTCCCTATTAGTCAGGAGGACTCACCAGATGTCACTGCCTGATCTGAGATTTTCCAACTTTTCCACCGTGAGCTGAATAAATATAAAATCAATTAAAAAATTAAAAGCAGATGTTGCCCCCACTACATTTCAGATGCCACTTCTTCTAAACAATCTCTTCTTCCTGCTTTGAGCAGGAATGCTTTCAGTAACCCATTATAGAAGGAATCCATGCCTGTATAGTACTCCCTGCCATTAAGTGTCTGAAAATTTCATGAAATAATGAGTCATTTCAAACTTGATTTCCATCATTTCTCCAGAACCATAAAATCTTGCACCTTAATTCTGAATATATCTGTTACAAAGAATTTCAATTTCTAAGTGTCCTCCCCATATATTTTCACATCTATTATTTCATGGGCCATATGTACAGACCACAAATATGAGAATAAATTAGCCAATAATGGGTGCTGGTTCAACAACAATAAATACTGTCAAGTTTCTTGACAGACTTGATGACAAAACACTATAGACAAGTTCTTCAATCTGAGACTGAGGCACTTTATCACTTTGGGATAAAAAAGTGGCTCAGGGTTGCAGTTTGGGCACTTGTGTCTGAAAGGCTCACTGTCACCATGTAGGCTGAAGGAGGCAGGGAGCAGCTGTGACTTTAGGACGAAGTGGCTGCATGCCTTCTTCCCTGTCTGCAAGGCTCAGGACCCCTGTTGTCCCAGCAAAGCTGAAAGATTCTCCAATAATTAATTTCTGAATTATCATGGGTAACAATGATGGGTACCCTAGACAGCAGAAAAATGTTCCAAGCACAAGGTCCTCAGTTCTATCCCAGTAACCACATACAATGATGGACGTGGTGACTCATGTCCGCTAGCCATCAATACCACATGCCACAGTGCCGGAAGTGGTGGCTCATGCCTGTCATCCCAGCACTTGGGAGGCAGAGACAGGAGAATTGCTGAGTTCCAGGCTTGCCTGGGCTACATAGTGAGCTCAGGGCCAGCCTGAACTACAAAGCGAGACCCTGTCTCGGAAGAAAAAAACAAAAAGAGACTCTGTCTCAAAAAACTGTAATTTAGCCGGGAGTGGTGGCTCACACCTGTAATCCCAGCACTTGGGAGGTAGAGACAGGAGGATTGCTGAGTTCAAGGCCAGCCTGGGCTACATAGTGAGCTCAGAGCCAGCCTGAACTACAAAGCGAGACCCTGTCTCAAAAAAAAAAAAAAAAAAAGCTATAATTTAATAAATTATATTGTTAAAAAAGTCAATAATCTGTCCATACAAGCAGGTTTATGAAACTGCCTTTTCTATATTTGCCCTTCTAATGTGACATAACAATGTTCTATTCTATGAGCATCAATTGAAACTTTAAATGATGGTACTGATGATAAAAAACAACCCACAGCTCAGCGTGGTGGCTCACGCCTGTAATCTCAACACTCGGAAGGCAGAGGCAGGAGGATTGCTGAGTTCGAGGCTTGCCTGGGCTACAAAGTGAGCTCAGGGCCAGCCTGAACTACAAAGCAAAACCCTGTCTCAAAAAATAAATAAATAAATAAATAAATAAATAAATAAATAAATAAATAAATAACCCACAACTATGCATCACTACATCTATTTAGATTTAAGCAATAGCCTTCAAGTATTTTTGACTAACGTGTTAGAGACTATTTCCTTGTGAAATAGAAAATATTCAAAGGGAAATGTGGTGGAGGTGTGAAAAATGAGGGATAAAGAGAAAATGTGCTGGTAAGAAAAAAGGGAAACAAAATATGTATTTAGAGGGTGGGGGTTGTGTGGTAGATAGGAGAATGGGAAAAATGAGAAATAAATTGTGTCATATATTGGTACAAATTCCCAATATCGAGTGTGATCATGGTATGGGGTGTATATACAATGTACCAATAAAGATAATTTTTTTAATAAAAGCAATGGTGTTGGAATTGAACAAGAGAACAAATCATAATACTGCAGATTATTGATTTAGCTTAGAAATTAGGGTGCACTGTATATTTTTTAATTAAGAAATTTTTCTTAAATCATCAAAAACACATGCTTCATATTATAAGAGATCTCTAAATTTGATAGCATTTCCAAAGCAATTATTGGGCACCTGTTCTATGGGAATGTGCCTATAAAAATGAATAGTGAAAACAAACACAGCTGTGAAAGCCAAGTTGCTTTATCTCTCAGTTACTATCAAATCTCTAAAATTCCTGTTTGGGAAAGCTGTTTTAAATGATTAATAAAAAGTTGGCTTTTGTTGGAATAACCTTGCCTGTGTTATTGCCTAACACATATTTCAAAAACGTGAGAAAACCTGGATTATGGTAAAGACTTCTGAGCACAGCAAAGAAAATTAAAAGCTATGCATCTTACTTTCCATTTCACAGGACCAGAAGAAATTATTTAAATGATTTAGCTTCACCTGCAAAATACAATATAATGTGGTACAGTGTTTCATAAAACAAAGCCCTTCAAAGCTCAGCTCACTAAAATAGATTTTCTGTGCTAACTTAAGCATGGAATATTGCCAGTTTCCCTACATCATTTTAGAAAAGGCAAAATATAACTGAAAGAATGAATGCTATCTAGTGCTTCTTGCAATGCATACTCTGAATGACAAATAGTACAGTGAGGCTACCTGAGAATGTACTTTTCCTTCCAATACTGAACAAGAAATAAAGCCTGTGGCACCAAATGTATCATAAATACCAAATCGTATTTCATTTACTAATTTCTTTAATGAGACAATTAAATGGCAAAATAAATTAGACCACCTGTCCCTTGGCCTAGAATTGTATCTCTTTGGGCTTGAACCTATAATCCCTATCATATGCACAGCACTGAGTTCACAGCACCACTGGATATAGAACAAGCAATAGAAGTAATGATAAATTTTCTGACAATTCCTGCTTTGCCTTCTGAAACAAATGGACTTTCATATCTTTTCACCTCATGAAAAGCAGAAAAATACTACCTGTTTTAGATAAATACAAAATCAACAGCATCCCTGTGCCATCAAACCTAGAGAAATCTATCATCAAACCTAGAGAGATTTATAACCGTTATTCACAGTTCAATCCCTTCTTCTTAAAAATCATTTCACAAAACCATCTGTTCCATAGAATTCATCTGTTAGCATCATCAACTGCTGTATGCCAATCGAAGTGACTTAATTTTTTTTCTAGTTTTAAGAATTATGGATGTTAGAAAACTCTTTTCAATGTTTTGCATCATTCTGCATTACGATATATACCAGAAGGGGAATGGCTGGTCAAATGGTACCTCAAGCCCTCTCTCTCTCTCTCTCTCTCTCTCTCTCTCTCTCTCTCTCTCTCTCTCTCTCTCTCTCTCTCTCTCTCTCTCTCTCTCTCTCTCTCTCTCTCTCTCTCTCTC
>PVIC010012305.1:13082-29193 GCA_004025085.1 Thryonomys swinderianus | reverse complement strand
GACCCAAGCATTATTATTTTAGGGAATCTCCACACCAATCTCCATAGTGTTGCACCAGTCTACGTTCCTATCAACAGTGGAGAAGGGTTTCTTTCTCCCCAAAGCCTTGGAGCATTTGTTATTGGTTGATTTTGTGATTTTCTGACTCATTCGTTCTAACACTGTGATTCCCACAAAGACCTCTCATCTAAATATCCCCCCTGTGATTCACTCTTCTGTACTGTTTTCAATCTTCACTCATTTAATTTATGTCACAAATCTTTATATAAACAGGAGTTGTATACATTCTCAATATGGGATTCCTTTCTCCCTGAAAAAGAAATCCCTAACTCAGTTAAATGCTCTACTCATTATCCTTTTCTGTCTCTGCGCAGTTAGTAATATTGACAGAAAAAAAATTGTACGTTCACATTTTTATTTTATATGTCTTGATTTTCTCCTCCAAATTTGATCATGTAATCTGCTACAGATTATATCTAGACATCGCCCAAAGTGTCATGCAGTCACAGGTGCAGCTTTTTGGCTGTGGCTAGATTTAGAGTGTAGTGCTGCGATTAAGAATGTAATTTTGATCGCTTCTCAGCCTTTTGGCTAAGATCAAGTGAAGAATGTAATTTTGGGGCTGAAGGGTTAGCTCATTGGTTCCGGCGCATGCCTCGCAAGTGCAAGGTCCTGAGTTCGATCCCCGGGAAATCACATACAATGCTGGGCATGGAGACTCACTCCCACCAGCAATCAATACCACATACCACAGTGCCAGGCATGGTGGCTCATGCCTGTAATCCCAGCACTCGGGAGGTAGAGACAGGAGGATTGCTGAGTTCAAAGCTTGCCTAGGCTACATAGTGAGCTCAGAGCCAGCCCGAATTACAAAGCAAGACCCTGTCTCCAAAAAAAAAAAAAAAATGTAATTTTGAGCCAGGTGTGCTGGCTCACACCTGTAATCCCAGCTTTTGGGAGGCAGAGGCAGGAGGATTGCTGAGTTTGAGGTTTGCCTGGGCTACACAGAAAGCTCGGAGCCAGTCTGAACTAGAAAGCAAGACCCTGTCTCAAAAAAATAAAACAATTTAATTTGGGGGCTGATTTGTGGTGCAGTACTAGGATTAAGGGTGCTTCACCCAGGGTTCGAGCCTACCCACTGAGGCGCTTATAGCCTGGATAGGCTGAAAGAGACAGAGACCTGCTTGGGTCACTAGGTGCATCACTACTTTGCTCCTTGCTGCCTTTTATGTTCTGCCTGCCATGAACTGTTTCTTCTCTGCTCTGCCACCATGCATTAGACACCACCAAGTATGAGCTAAAACCTCTATAAAGTGTGAACAGTAAACCCTTCATCTCTTAAATGTTGAGTATTTTGTTTCAGTGATGAGTAACTAAGACACTGACTCTCCTATGTTTGCTCCATGTAATGGTATATATGTTTCTTAGGTTCTCAAAACAAAAATTGCAGGCATTCACAACTTACCTGTTTTTTTCTTTTCTATATCCATTTTTTTGAATGAACATTTATAAATTCACAACAGAGTATGTTTTTCTTTTGATTAAACACTGTAAGGTTTTAACCTCATGCAAAAGTCATTTTTTTTTTTTTTTTTTGGCTTTGGAGACAGGGTCTTGCGTTGTAGTTCAGGCTGGCCCTGAGCTCACTATGGTACCCAGGCAAGCCGCCGCGAACTCAGCAATCCTCCTGTCTCTGCCTCCCGAGTGCTGGGATTACAGGCGTGAGCCACCACGTCTGGCATTGTGGTATGCGGTGTTGATTGTTGGTGGGCGTGTCTCCACGCCCAGCATTCTATGTGGTTGCCGGGGATCGAACTCAGGACCTTGCGCTTGCGAGGCAGGCGCCGGAACCACTGAGCTAACCCTCCGGCCCAAAAGTCAAATTTTTTTAACTGGTCTACAAGGCCGTAGGAAACTTAGTCCTTTCTATTCTTCCTTATCCTGGCCCAAGTCACCACTCTAAGCTACAGCTCTCAGCTGCTCATCTAGCCTTGTCACCCAAAGCAAGATGCCACAAGCAGGGCTACTAATGTGCAGTCTTAGTGGATGGCCTGTGCTCAAATCCCATTCCACCTCACCGCTTGGCCAACATTAAAAGAGTTTTCTTTGTCTACTGCATCTGGATTTCTAGGTTGAAAGAAGATTTTGTCTTTCATAGTATTTCCTAAACACTTGCAAATCCTAGCCTGAAAACATAGGGTTTGCATAACATCCAAAATTAGCTTCTTGTGCTACCCTAAGCCATACTGGTTTCCTTGACCCTTGTTAAACATTTAAATTCTTTATATTACTATTTCCTTGACCTAAAAAAAACTCATGTAGGGTGAGTCTCACTCAAGTCAACAAAATTCTCAATATATCTGATATTTCATCATTGTTCTTATAAAAATGTCTCTGTTCGGGGCCGGAGGGTTAGCTCAGTGGTTCCGGCGCCTGCCTCGCAAGCGTAAGGACCTGAGTTCGATCCCTGGTTACCACATATAATGCTGGGTGTGGTGGCTCACGCCTGTCATCCCAGCACTCGGGAGGCAGGGACAGGAGGATTGCTGAGTTCGCGGCGGCTTGCCTGGGCACCATAGTGAGCTCAGGGCCAGCCTGAACTACAAAGCAAGACCCTGTCTCCAAAAAGCAAAAAAAAAAAAAAAAGTCTCTGTTTCCTTTGTTTTAAAAAATCTGAATATAATATACATTCTGCTTTTTTTTTAACAATTATAATGTAAACTCTCTTAGGATTGAAATTTTCTGTATTTTGTTCCAATACTTATGCAGGTACCTGGAAAAAATCTACCAAGATTTGTAGACTGTATTAGAGTGAGTAGTCATTCATTCAAATATGTTGATTATCCTAATTAAATGTTTGGCATGTTTAGTTTTTCTCTTCCAAAAAAAAGCTATCAGGCCAATTAACCTAGGCAGTACATAATAGTGATTGAGATAAATACCACGATTTAAATTATTATTGCAGAGTGAAATATTAGAGATGGATTAAACCTTTTCTTTTTCTATCACTTATCTGCTCATGTTTCTTTGCTTTGTCCCCTTCTTCACTCCGGATTTCCACCTCTCACTGACTTGATTGCTCTGATGACCTCAATCAAAATGCAATTACCTAGTGAGGGTGGAAGGTAATTATTCCTATCAAATAGAGATCGAATACACTTGAATAGACAGCTGCAGTTCTTTCTGCATTATTTCTGGGATGACATTATCATCACAGAATTTGACTCAAAATTTGCAACACATGTAAAATCTCTGCTAAGTTGTTGATTTATCTGTAAGATTTGTAGGAAACCTATTTTATTCTACTGAACATCACATTTCTAAAAAGGAAAATAAGGCTGGGAATTGCCTTTTGAGAAACCAGAAGATTTATTTAAAGTTCTAAATCATATGTACAAAGGAAATAATATCTGGGGCTAATTTTGTTGAACTAAGAACAGCTTATAGAAATTTCTCCAATACAGAGATTTATAAAATTCATAGAATTGTTACATGCAACAGACTAAAAAATGGGAAGAAAATGAGAAATCTAGAGATGAGAAAAATAAGTGAAAATAGAAATGTGTTTTCACACTTCAATATGTTCAGAGCCAATGTCACCCATAAAGTATGCTATTTACAAATGTGAATATACTAGCTTGGAGGGTATGAAACCAATTGTATTTGGAGCATTGAGAAGGTAGCTGTGCTCAATAGGACTTCAGAGAAGGTGCTGTCACATGGGAGGAAGACTGAGAATTCCCTGGTTTTATGAGGGACAAAGTTAAAAAAAAAAAAGTACAAGTAAAAAAATGGGAAATATCAGAAATGTATTCAACCAAAAAAATAAAAGATTTATTGTGTA
This sequence comes from Thryonomys swinderianus, assembly GCA_004025085.1. Taxonomy (NCBI): domain Eukaryota; kingdom Metazoa; phylum Chordata; class Mammalia; order Rodentia; family Thryonomyidae; genus Thryonomys; species Thryonomys swinderianus. The sequence goes on along the minus strand of PVIC010012305.1, from coordinate 25,349 downwards.
GCATTTCTTATGTAATCATAAGGTTTACAAAAACACTAGCTTTCAGATGCTTGCAATTGAATAGTTTTGGTGTATGTGTGTGGGACACAGACCCTGCCAGAGGAGACTCTTTTCAGGCCTGGAGATCTGCACTGGGTGCTGCACCAACTACCAGTGGCAGGATCTGCACTATACCAAACAGTGCTACCCAGCTCCCAAGATGATCTGCGACCTTGGAATCACTGCACTGGGATGGTTGATCAAAGAAGTCTTATGGTAATCAACCTCTGGCCTAGAGTTACCTTCCTTTGCTTCTTTGGAATTTGCTGTTCTTCCTCTAATACAAGCTCTGCTTGATTTACTGACTATGCATTAATGATAAAAGATACTGTTCTAGTGATTAAATAAAAAATGACAAAGGGAAGTAACTTCTCAAGAGTAGAAAATAGATAAGTATTCTAAGAGACAATGATTTGTGCCTTGAGAGCCTGGGCTAGTCTTTAGCATAAGATAAGAAACTTGCCATCAACTGGGGAGAAGTTTTAGGAGCAGAGCGAGCAGATTCCGGAAATGTTTAGGTACTGGCTGCCAGACAAAGTCATCTTTATATTTTAAGTTCCCTGTAGATTTAGATTCTAATCATGCTAAACCTATATGTTAACCACTAATTACATTATCAATTGTAAACTTTGCAGGTGAGCACTGTAGCTAGAAATACTATAAAAGAGCACTAAAGAATAAACTCAGGGCCTGCTCAGTATTGACTGAGAGGTCCTCCTGGGCCCATTTTCCTGTCTTCTTTTCTTTTCTGAATCCGCGCCCCTCAACTTCACAACCCCGCTATTTTGTCCAGCTGGCTCCGGCATATGTGGCATGTCTTTGTCACTATTTTATTTCATAATCTCTGACCTCACTTATGTAACCATTATGGTATCCCCTTTCAGTTAAGGGTTCAGAGATTTAGGGAAGTTCTACATACTATTCAAGGTTTGAATGGGCACAAGAATTTAATCTCTAAAATCTTTTTCCCTTTTATTGTTGGGACCAAAAAAATCTTCATTTTATGTCACCCCTATCTGATGTTTTAGCTGTAAACAAACATTGTACTTTATAAAGAAGTCCTGTGTAGTTGTGATATATATTCTGTAAAAATAACTTGTGACAACTTGCTAATTGTGCTAATTGTGTGAGCTTTCCTAAACCCCCCCAGGCAAACCAGTAAGGTTGCTGGGCAGGTTGCACTGGTCACCAAGTAAAGGCGATTTCCTGCTTAAGGGGACATAACTCACATAACTTACCGATGAGCTAATCATTAGGGCTCTTTCCACCAAGGGTCTCCTTGTTCTGACGTAGTTAGCCTTTCCACAAAATGTCCTTCTATTTACTGTCCCTCCTCTGCCAATGCCTCTCCTGGCAAGTATATTAGCTTAAATTGTTAGCCAATCCCTACCCCTTCCTGTAAGTGACCGGACACCTTCCTGCATGTAAATCAAAAATATTTTAAAAGAGCTGGTAACGAAAGCACGTGGTGTCCAATCTGATATTGGTAGACCTACTGCATGCTGTGCTAATAAAAGTGCCCTTGTTCATTACATGCGTGTGTTGGTTGGTCTTCCTCGGGATAGCATGATCCAGGCATTACATTATGAAAACAGTTGAGTATTTTTGTCTTTATTTGTTACAATATCTTTTATATGAAATTCATTACTTTTTATCATCACTGAAATGTCTTTTTAGTTTATTATTTCAGTTCCTACATGCACATTAAAATAATATTTAATCTGTGATAGATGATATATCCATCTGTTTGGGGTAAAAATTTACATGGTTTTGATTTAATTTTTTTAGAATACTTTTTGTCACTATAACTTTCTCTCAAGGAGACTCACCAATAACGGCACTTGAACCAACATATAGTACATGCCAATGGAATCATGAGTTTGCAGCCTAAATCCAGGGAATCCATAATTAAAATAGAACCTTGTATTTTATAACTTTTTTATCACTTTCTTTTTTGAGACAGGGTTTCACTTTGTAGTTCAGGCTGGCCCTGAGTTTACTATGGAGCCCAGGCAAGCCTGGAACTCAGCAATCCTCCTGTCTCTGCCTTCCGAGTGCTGGGATTACAGGCATGAGCCACCATGCCCGGCACTGTGGTATGAGGTACTGATTGCTGGTGGGCATGAGTCACCACACCCAGTATTGTTGTATGCAGTTACCAGGGATCATACCAGGGACCTTGTGCTTGCTAGGCAGGTGCTGGAACCACTGAGCTAAATCTCTGGCCTCTTAACATTTCAACACTAGACCTAGTTCCCTAGCACCTCAGATTAACCCAAAAGGTGTAATTTGAGTATATTTAATTGACTCGCTTCCTGATCAAGTGCCAGGCAGGCAGCGTCTCCATCTTGCTCAGAACCACCATCCACTAAAGGTCAGCATCTTGGTGTATACTGTTTGTTAACAAAATTAAACAACAGCTCACTTTGAGTTTTGTAAATAAGTCATATACAATGATGTAAAAATAACAAGAGTTTATACAACTGCTTCATTATCAAAGGAAATGCCACAAAAGAATGGTTTTAAAACAAAAATCAAAACCCAATTTCTCACTAACTTAAATTTCCTCAAAACTCCTATTATTTGCTCCAGTCTCCCTTGCTCCCCTTCGCTATGGAATCCGATCTTCTGTAAGTAAAGAACTCCTTTACCTTTGTGGTGACATGTGTCTTTCATTAGCTGTTGTCCATATAACTCAGGCTTGGTAACGTCCCAAATCTCATTGCTGTCAGACTCTGTATTTAACACTTCCAGCTCTTAATAAACTAAAGCAACCAATTAGCTCTTCTCAGCACAGCAAGGTTTCAACATTCATTCTGGGTTTGGTAGAGGATAAAGACGGGGGTGGGGGGGAATTAACCCAGACACTCCCCTCAAATGGAGTAATTTGTAAAACAAAAAATGAATAATATAAAGAAAATCTTTAAACCTCAGAGTTACTCAGTTTGTTTCATTATTCTTCAATCAACCAATAAGCACAAGGGAGTGAATGTGGCATTTTCTGTCCGTATCTTTGGAGGCTGAAATTTGTTTTCATTGCAGCAGAAACAGCACTATGCATGCCATGTGGTGGTGTCTGTTACAGGTGGAGGATCTCTGTCCTCTGCTTAGTTGATAAGTTTTTTGAGAAATAGGGGACATGAGGATAACATTCTATTTTTTGTTGTTGTTGTTCATTTGGAAATTGTTGATAGACATTGTATTATTGTTGAGGCAAAGGGAGTTTAAAGTACTTAAGAGAGACACAAGAACTTGGGTAAAAGAAAGTTTATTCGCTAGCGAAGGTCAGCCACGAGGGAAACGAGTCCCACTCAGGTTGACTGATTGACTCCCAATTCTAATTTTGCTACAGTTATACAGAAACAGGGAGGTGACATACTGAGTTACAATCTTAGGTTCCACAGAGCTTCTCCCAGGTCCTTATCAGTTTCCATGGTTACAAAGAGTTACTAGTAGATTGGTGAGTAGGGGGAGGAGTCTGTACAAAAGGTCGGAAGGTTACAGTTTACTACATGCAGGTGCTGGGAGTTAACAAAGATTCTCTAAGTGGGAGTCACTTATCATTACAAAGCAACTAGAAGGACCAGACTTCACAGGGTAAACAAATGGCTAAGTAAATTCCAGGCTACTCTCATTCACCCTTCTATCTCTGCTGCATATCTAGCCGGAGGGATCCCCCCCATGCTGGCGCCAGCTCGAAGCCTATCACCAGTGACATTCTGAAGTCAGGCTTCCCTTGACACTATGAGGGCACTTGATAGCTTTATCATGCATAATCTTCACATTATATCAATTAAAAAAATAACATGAATGTTTGTTTACATTTTTTAAAATATTACTAGAAAAGGCACACTGGCATTTGTCCTTCTAAATCCTCCCTGCTAGACCTATGGTTCTATTTTGTGAAGCAGTTCTGGAATCCTCTTCACTTGTGCAGCTGCTGTGGCTGCTTTCATTTCCCTCACTCATTGTCAACATGCACCTTTGTGCTCAGTCTGATGTGGGGAAAGAGCCAGAAGTCACAGGGGCCAGATCCAGTGGAGAAATTGGATGGGGATACACCGTAACGTTGTTTTGAGCCTATATATCAACTGGATGACATTCGACAGTAATGTATGTTGTATTTGTGATATCAGTACATAAAGACACTTGTGAAAGTGTAAATGGTCATAGACAGAGTAAGTGTTAACCATGAGCATTTGAGCACTGACTTTTCCACAACTCACATAGGTGATTTGGGAACTATTAAAAGGTTTCTACACCATAAAGAGTGATTTAGACTTTATTGGAAGGAACAAAGATACTTGAGAAGTTTCATTCAGGATTGCAATTAAAGATGTTTTAGGAAAATAAATTGTGAGTGTAAAAGACATTGAGTGGGATATGATAAAAAGGTATCTGGCAATTACGTGAATGCCTTGGAAGGAAAAAAAGAATCTCATGCCGGGCGTGGTGTCTCACACCTGTAATCCCAGCACTCGGGAGGCAGAGACAGGAGGATTGCTGAGTTCGAGGCTTGCGTGGGCTACATAGTGAGCTCAGGGCTAGCCTGAACTACAAAGCGAGACCCTGTCTCAAAAAGAAAAAAAAAAAATCTCAAACAATGCTTTCTAATGCTATTGTGTTGTGCTTCCAAATGCATGAGGCTACACTAAAAAACCAGGAATCATTGTTTGTACCAAAAGACTACAATAAGTAAATTAATTTTAGCTGAAGATCAAATAATACAATCAAATGGTCTTCACATGGAAAGTGTAAGGGTGAGAAACAGACAGAAAAGCAGAGATTTATATGTTTGCACATCAGGAGATGTTCCAAGATTCGGAACTCTTTGATCATCATTTCCTAGAGTCATACTTTAATACTAGCAATGCATTCCTGTGAAAACCACTTCTGATAAAAATATTTTAATAGGGCCGGAGGGTTAGCTCAGTGGTTCCAGCGCCTGTCTCGCAAGTGCAAGGTCCTTAGTTCGATCCCTGGTAACCACATACAATGCTGGGTGTGGAGACTCAGGCCCACCAGCAATCGACCAGCATTCAGCACCACATACCACAGTGCCGGGCGTGGTCGCTGACGCCTGTCATCCCAGCACTCGGGAGGCAGAGACAGGATTGCTGAGTTTGAGACTTGCCTGGGCTAAATGGTGAGCTCAGAGCTAGCCTGAACTACAAAAAAAAATAATAATAATAATCTGTGCACTAATCATATATGAATCTTTGATTGATGCACCAAAGTGGTCCTTTAAAAAAACTGAATGATAACTAACATTTTTGGGAAGGTAATAACTTTTAAATTTTGCATACATTTTCGGTCAGACTCTGCATATATTGATAAATAGGTAAGGCTCTGCTTCTTGGAATTTAAAGCCTCCTTCAAGAGGTGGTTTTAATAAAATGTGACAAGAGTAGTTTTAGAATGTACATTTGTCCTAGAAGAGAATCCATGACATAAGTGATACAGATTATAATTACCAGCACACTGGCAATCACATTGTCAAAAAGACCAAGACAAAGAAGTAAATAAGGCTCTGCTTTGCAGCATTTGGCACTTTTCAGGGCATAAAAATCCCCAACCATGGTTGACCCAGGATGCCAAGATGACGTCACTGAAATTGACGCTGGGAAGAAATGCACATGCAATGAGAAAACAGCTATGTCCTGAATCCAAGACACTTTTATGAGACTCTACACTGCCTGATTTTGTTTGAAAATACTTAAGGATTTGAAAGAATTAAACATTAACCAAATCAAGAGTAGATTTAGCTGATCTATCAATGAATGACTATTGATAAGTCATTTAATTTTTGTAGGATATTTCCTACATTGTAATTATTTTATGTTCTACCACTCTAGACTATTCAAAATTTATGCACTCTGCAATAATGACAAGGACTTGTTGCATAACTATTTTTAACTAATAAATAATTAACTAAATTTAACTACGTATCAAGAAATGTACCTTTACCTATTCGTGCTACCATAACCCAAGAGAATAAATATTTTGAACAAGGCAATACTTAGTTATCAATTTTACCTGAACTTTCTTAAACAAAACAAAACAGTACAGGTCAAAAGTGGTTAAAATGCCATCTTTGACCCATTTCCTTTTCCTAAAAAGATAAATATCCCTACCCTATCTGCCTCTGACAGCCTGCCATCTCATCTTCTGTCATTCGTGCAAGACCCTGAGGCTTCCTGGCAATTCCACAAGAACAGCGAGATTCCATGGAATTCAGGGCCTGGGACCCTCCTTCATCCTCTAGGTACACTTTCCACCGCTCACTAGCCACTCAGTCCCTGCTGTACTTTGGATCTCTGCCCAAGCAGCACCTTCACAGAGGAAACCTCTTCAAAACACCTTGCCCATATCCCCACTCTTTCCTTACTTTTACCTACATTTGCTATTTCTGTCCCATTTTATTAATTCCATGGAGCACTACACAGAGATTTGTTCACTGTTGGACTCTTGGAAAGTTCAGAGTTTTGTTTTGGCTCCCATAAGTAGACTTGTGGCCAGTCCTTCTAAGATTTCCTGGCATTCAGCCCATGTTCATTAGATGCACGTGTGTGCATGTAAACACATACAAACATTTTCTTTTTGGTGCAGAAGACAAACAACATCAGTATGCACACAACTGAGACTTCTCTAGAATTTAGATTGAGTGTATTTCAATTGCACTCGCAATACTGCAATATACCTTTTTAAATCATTTTCTGTCTCTGTTTGTTCAGCTGGAGCTAATACAGTGTAAGACATGGCCAGACAGAAAGATAATATATAACAGCTTTCCTGTCCATGGTGTTTAGCAAGCAGGAGGGAGAATTTCTCTTCAAATATCAAATAATTAACACTGACATACTTAAGATCACTAAAGCGCTTTTTCTTTTGTATCTATTTGTTGAATAAACAGGAGACCCAGTTATTTGTATTAAATTTGTTTTCTAGCTGTGGTTTTTGGCTGCCATAAGTAGATCTGTGATAAATGTGTTGACATTTAATTTATGAATAAGTGAAAATCAATTTATTCTAGACAGAAAGTATTGGTTTTGGCAGAATGGTTGACATTATAAATACAAGCCTTTTTCTCCCCTTTAGAAGGGGAAGTCTTGCTGTGTTATTTTACAAACTTTAAAAAATACTTTAGAGTTGGGCGGGGTGGCTCACACCTGTAATCCCAGCTCTTGGGAGGCAAAGACAGGAGGATTGCTGAGTTTGAGGCTTGCCTAGGCTACATAGTGAGCTCAGAGCCAGCCTGAACTACAAAACGAGACCCTATCTCAAAAATAACAAACAAACAAACAAAAAAACTCTAGAAAATAGTCATGGATGATATAGTTTAGTGGCCAGTGCAAAAAGACCTAGGAGAAGGTTGGTCTTCAGAATAGAATTCCTGGGGTTTCATCCTTTCTGGACGTCTTAGTAATAATTTGTAATATTTTCAGTGATCTTTTTCTCCCATGATATTTGTGACTAAGTCCTTGTTTTGGGCCTAGGGTACAGTTTTATGCTTTGCATTAATCTTCTCATGTGTTTCTAAAATGTTACAACTTTCTTACTGATACATGAATCTTAGTACTGTCTTCAAGATGGTCTGGTACAATTAATGCCCAAGAGAGAAGCAGCAAAACCACAGGTGCTCTGATGTTGAGTTCTCACTTCAAAGAAGACTGGATTTGAGTTATCCGGGGTTAACAGACAAGTTGGTCCACTACCTGCGTTCTTCAGCTCCTAATCAGCTCAAGAAGTTCAATGTGCAATGTGTTGTTGCTGCATTCTTGCTGGTTTATATTGTACAGTAAGACAGTTGAAATAGTTGTACCCGCCATGTTCTGTGTTGACAATCTTCTAATTCAAATTTATCCTTACAGATTCATCTATAGAAAAATGAAATAAAAACTTACAGATGAATTTATAGGTTAAAATATCTACACTTTATCAATGATTCTATAAAGAGAAAACACTGGTGATAGATGCAGTACAGTATTATAGCAAAAACTAAGGCTGGATTCATGGTGATTTTTGTATGGTAGCATTGGGTATTATCTAGTTTTATTTTCTGTAAAATGATATTCAAATAGAATCCGTCTCATGAGTCATTTTGAAGGTAAGATTAAATAAATATGAAGAAGGTGGCAAAGGAAAGGGTATAGTGATGAGATGTGAAATTGATTAGACTGATTAAAATCCATTCATTGTTTAAATAGGTTTAATACTCATCTAAGGAAGTGAAGACCCAGAAAAATATGTACATATTGAGTAACTGAAATGTTGAAGAAATTAATATACATATATTTATCACACCTATCCTGAACTGGCACTATAGTAGTTGTTGTTAAGAATATATTCAATAAATATTGAATTAGACTTTTTAAAATTCCTTGTAATAGAATTTGCTGATTATTACCCATGGGAATTCAATAAGAATTTTAGTAATATTTTTGGAGAAATTTAGACATATTTAGCCTCTGTCTCTATTTCTCTAACTCCCTTTTTCCATTTATTTCTCTTTGGCTTTGGACTTCTTTCATTTCTTCATTAAGAAAATTACTGTGAAAGAAATAACATCTAGAAACTATCTCTGGTTTCTGCCATTCCCATCTCCACCAACACACAGAAGAGAAATCTACTTTGAACAATACCAAAAAAGAAATCTAAAAAAATTGGGTACTTTTATTCCTTAAGAAGATCCATATAGATCTTAGTTTTGTTTTTTGTTTATTTGTTTGTTTGTTTTTGGTATTAGGAATGGAATTTAGGGCCTTGTGCTTGCCAGGCAAGTGTAGTGCCATTCAGTTACATCCCTACCTAAGATCTTTGTTCCAAATAAAGATCATAAAGGGAAACATTAAAGGTCTATGAAGCTTTTCATACAATGTAATTTGAAATGATTTCAAGTAATGATATTTATAGAGCTTAATCCTCTAATTATTTGTTTTTATGGTGATATATCTCTATGTATTAAATCATTTGTTCTGGACTAGAAGTCATCATTAAGAGTCTCCAACTAGGAGAGAGAATTCCTTTGCAGAATCCAAAACAAAAATCCCATCCATTCTTAATCTTCAATTTATGTGGAGACTAAAGACTGTCTGATGAAGGAACTCTATCCACTAGTGCTCCATGGTTTACAAAGTGATGGCAGGGCATAGCTCAGTAATCTGTGAGCAGTTTACTGCTTAAAATTTTTGTCTAAGGATCCACACATCACAAGGACAATAGATGAACAAGCCAACATTTACCTCTCCTTGGGTCTGAAGAGGAATAATGTGAAATTGAAACATTCAAATTAAAGGGAAAGAATACTCTCTGCAGACTCATCCCCAAGCCTCAAAGAAGCCTGGAAACTATGGACAAAGAGTGCACAAACTGGCTGGAGATATAGCTCAGTGGTTCCGGCGCCTGCCTTGCAAGCACAAGGTCCTGAGTTCAATCCCCAGTTACCGCATACAATGCCGGAGGTGGTGGCTCATGCCTGTAATCCCAGCACTCAGGAGGCAGAGGCAAGAGGACTGCTGAGTTCGAGGCTTGCCTGGGCTATATAGTGAGCTCAGGGCCAGCCTGAACTAGAAAGCGAGACCCTGTCTCAAAAAAAAAAAAAAAAAAAAAAAAAAAAGTGCACAAACTTCACTTCTTTTCCTTTTGATCTCAACTTCAGGTCCTGCAGCTGAAAAATTATTTATATATATAATTCTATACAATATATTCTATTATATTATATAATTATATATAATGTTTTATAATTTTTAATTTTTTTAAATTATAAGGTTAAGTGGGAAAATCCTGGTGTGTGAAAAAACAGACAAAATGTACAAATAAGTGTATGTTACCAACATTCTTATTATAAGTTTAGAGTTTAATATTTTATAAATTAAATTGCTTGGTTTGAATACAGGAGAATAATTTGTTAAGGATAATGGAAGGAGAAATTTTTTTATAGTTAAGATAGTCTTTCTAAAATGTGTAGCTCAAAAGCTAGAAATAAATTTGGGGGATCTGCTTTCTATTACCAGATGCTGTAGTTCAGAAATTTCTAAGATTAAATTGTTAAAGAAGAGTGAATAAAATTGCTGATTCATTACTTTTCTAATAATAAACTGTAATAAGTAACTAAAAATGATTATTGGGAAATAAACTGAGCAGTAGCTATCATGAACTCAGAGGGGGTACATTTCCAAAATACCATATGCCATACGTATGCTCAAAACCAATTATGCAAGTAATATACACATCACTCAGGTGGTGTTTTGCAATCAGCAAAGCCTTCTAAGGTCCCCCTAATGAGATGTGTGCTGATGGCTGTCCACAGAAAATCAAGGAAGATTTCTATGGTTGTCTCCTGGAGAAACTTAAAGCCATTTAGTCACTTTACATCTCTCTCTCTCTCTCTCTCTCTCTCTCTCTCTCTCTCTCTCTCTCTCTCTCTCTCTCTCCTTTCTGTATTTCTTTTTCTTTTCCTATGGTTTTGGGTTTCTTCCCTTTACACAACAAGAAAAATACTTGTAAAGAAAGTGCATTTGGAATATTTTAACTCCGGAGTTAGATGTCACATCAGGCGTTCACTATGTCAGAGCGCGCTTTCACTGACTCCAGAAATACTGATCTCGCTCAGCAACTTTCTTCCTGTTTTTTCAAAAGTGGACTCTCAGCACCTTTTCCAACCACACTGTTAGTGGTACCAGTGCTCTTGTAAAGCTAAAGGAGTCTCTCGTGATGTTACAAACTTAGGCAAATAAAACCAAGTTACCTGGTTTCAGGGTTGAATTTAAATTTTAACTCCTTTACTGTTAGGTATGAAAATCTTAAAGTTCAGACAAAGTAGCTTACTTTTTCCTATAATTCACCACAATATAAAGTATTCTTTTGGAATATTTACACTCTTGTTATCATCTGATCATAAATCTTTTGCATAGTAGGCCTTGAGCAAGTATATAACCTTCTAATTATTATGTCTCTATGTGCCTTATAGAGCTCACTTAGAAACTTTGAATGTTTGATAATAGAACAGACCATTTATGACCCAAATTACTATAAAATCATATTCTGAGAGCAATAAAGAATGACAGATAAAAGCATGAAGGGCAAATCTTGGACTATAGTAAATGCTCAATAAATGATAGTTTAGCATACTTCTAAATACTAATTCATTTTTATCTCTGTAGTCATTATTTTCTTTTCTATGAGGTAGCCACACTGTTATCACAAATTAATACTCTGCTCAGTTGATAAGTTGCTGTGCTATGTAGTAACTTGTGACCCACACTTGCTGGCAGAAAAGGCTTCTCTAAGCAGTTCAGTGAGTTCACTTATTGTCATCCTTCTAACAGCTATTACTACACATCTTTCTTCTCTTTATTCTGCATAATTTTGCATCTTCCACAAACCTCTTTCTTTCCCATGTGCATCTCTGTATATAAAATAAACCACCAAGATACAATTATTGACATATTTTTGTCTCTTTACAAATATAATCCTCACTAAAACATTCTAATCTGAATAGAAACATTTAACATTAACTTCTAACAATAATCTCAGTGTCTTTGAAGATAGAACTTATAGTGGAACCTGATTTACAAACTCAATTTGTTCCTAAAAGCTAGTTGTAACCTACGTTGGTCCTCTATACAGCTTTCAAACTCTCTCTCTTGGATCCAGGCAGATTCCAATGTCCTTAGAGAGAGATTGGTCCAGGATTTCCCAATTAACCCCATACAATGTTGTAATGCTCCTTCTAGAACTATCTGAGACCACCTGCATGAACAAGCAATTAGCATTCTGGTCATAACTCAATACTTTGGTCTTAAAATTAAACTTCTGGTTGTAATCCAAATGGTTCATATGTCAAGCTTGTAGTAATTCAAGGCTTCACTATAAGAACTTTTTTTTGAATTTAAGAAATATATAAGAGCTACAAATCATATTATTTCTACAAATAAGAATATACAAATTTTTGACAACACATTCAATATCATCCCAATTAAAAAAGTAGATTGAAGAGAAGTACACATATTGTTACTATTTAAAAATTACTTTTTTTTTTTTTTTTTGCTTTTTGAGACAGGGTCTCGCGTTGTAGTTCAGGCTGGCCCTGAGCTCACTATGGTGCCCAGGCAAGCCGCCGCGAACTCAGCAATCCTCCTGTCTCTGCCTCCCGAGTGCTGGGATTACAGGCGTGAGCCACCACGTCCGGCATTGTGGTATGCGGTGTTGATTGTTGGTGGGCGTGTC
>PVIC010012305.1:0-12982 GCA_004025085.1 Thryonomys swinderianus | reverse complement strand
TGCTTGCGAGGCAGGCGCCGGAACCACTGAGCTAACCCTCCGGCCCTAAAAATTACTTTTTAAAAGGAAAGGAAGCTCAGTAAGAAATTATTATAAACATTATTAAAAGAATACATGATTTTAAATGATCTAAATAATGTACATTTATGTTCAAAGTACTCTTTGAGCAGAAATTACCTATTGCCATTCAGTCTTCAACAAACTTACATATAATAATGCAGCATAATTTTCCTTGATCCAAATGAGAAGGATTGGATACAAATTTAATTGCATAGACAAATACAAACATTTATTAAAAGAGAATATTCTAATTATCAGGTTAAATTTAAAGAAGTGCTGAAACCTTGGAAGTTATAAGACAAAATGTTTTGTGAATATGCACAAATATAATTCAAAAGTGACATTTACACACAATCTAAAGGAACTTACAAAAATGTCAGAGACATAGAACAAGCAAATACAGAATAATAATACTAAAAACAGTAATATGATAATAATAAGATAATCAATTCTGTACTAATTTTACAACTATAAAACCTAAAATCATACCTCCAAAACTACTTACTTACATATGCATCTTTTTTTGTATGTTTTGTAGCAAATGGACTACTTTTTTTTTTTTTTTTGAGACAGGGTTTTGCTTTGTAGTTCAGGTTGGCCCTGAGCTCACTATGTAGTCCAGGCAAGCCTCGAACTCAGCAATCCTCCTGTCTCTGCCTCCCGAGTGCTGGGATAACAGGCATGAGCCACCATGCCCGGCTAAATGGACTACCTTTTAAAGAGAATTTAAAAAATAAGTTTTGGGGCTGGAGATTTAGCTCAGTGGTTCCAGCACCTGCCTCGCAAGCCAAGGTCCTGAGTTCCATTCTTGTAACCACATACAATGCTGGGCGTGGTGACTCACGCCCACCAGCAATCAATAGCACATACCACAGTGCTGGGTGTGGTGGCGGCTCATGCCTGTAATCCCAGCACTCGGGAGGCAGAGACAGGAGGATTGCAGAGTTGGAGACTTGCCTGGGCTACATAGTGAACTCAGGGCCAGCCTGAACTACAAAGTGAGACCCTGTCTCAAAAAAAAAAAAAAAAAAAAAAAATCACTAATTTTAGTTAAAAGAAAAAAGCAAATAATGCAAAAAGCCAGAGAGGGTGGTGCATGGCTGTTGCCTCAACACTCTGGGATGCTAAAATAGAAGGACTGCAGGGCCAGAGATTTAGCTCAGTGGTTCCAGAGCCTGCCTTGCAAGTGCAATGGTCCTGAGTTTGATTCCCGGTAACCACATACAATGCTTGGCGTGGTGAGTCACACCCACCATCAATCAATACCACATACTACAGTGTGGAGTGTGGTGGCTCAAGCCTGTCATCCCAGCACTCAGGAGGCAGAGACAGGAGGATTGCTGAGTTCGAGGCTTGCCTGGGCTCCATAGTGAGCTCAGGGCCAGCCTGAACTACAAAGCGAGACCTTGTCTCAAAACAAAAACAAAACAAAAAAAAGAATTCCAAGTACAAGCCTACAAGGTGCAATTTAGTAAATTAGCAAAGCAGTGTTTAAAATTACATATGGCTGCCTGGTGTGTGGGCTCCTGCCTGTAATCCCAGCACTCAGGAGGCAGAAGCAGGAGGATTGACATAAACTTGAGGTCAGCCTGGGCTACATAGTAAATTCAGGGTCAGCCTGAACTACAAAGCTCAAAAAAGCTAAAACAAACAAACAAATAAATGGCACCAGAGATAGAGCTAAATGCAAAGCTCTGAGTTAAATTTCCATATTGGGGGAGAAAAACATTTAATCTGAATGTCATATATTTAGGGTTTCAAAGAATTGTGATATATTAATACATAATCAGGTTTTTATTGCCCTGATATGCACAATGCAAATAAGTACAGCCTCAAAATTTATGTCTAAAATTTTCTTGAAAACAGTTAAAACTCAATTAACTATTGCTAAAGATCTATGCATGTTCTTGATATTTTACTCATGTATCTTGTATAGAGAAAATAAACATATACTATATATGTGCACATGTAAATATTAAACACTGCAATCCTGTCATATATTTTTTCTTGAATTAATTTGTTTGTATCTGTTTCAGGGGATTGAAGCCAGGCCAATGTGTTAGGCCAGTGTTCTACCACTAAGCCACATTCTCAGTTTAACTTTTCTTATTCTATAAATGCTCCCTTACATAGCACCTACATCTGTCAGTGAAATGAATACTGTCAGATACTGAAGTATGTCTTTAAAGCACCACTCAGTGGGAGTGTAATGGCTTTTCAATGAAGATAAAGGTTTCTACTGTTTGTAGAAGTTCAGAGAGAAGGAAAATTGTGCAGGAGTGAAAAGATGTAGGGAAGTTTGCTGGTTGGGAAAAGGGTGCAGGTTATGTCAGATACAGGGTGCCTTTCACTAGAAAGACAGAAGAAAGAGTGATGCAAATTCTTGCAGCAGGAAGAGAAATAATATTGGGAAGATAGCACTGAGGAAAAGGGTATTGTCTAAAACAATATAAATAACACTTGAATTTTTTCATTGTTTTAAAAAATGGCAATTAGAATAATCTGGAGCAGATAACCAGTTTTTATATTATATTTTAAAACAAAACAACCATTGCAAGTCCTTTTTCTTTTTTTTCTTTTTTTTCTTTTTTTTTTTTTTTTTTTTGAGACAGGGTCTCACTTTGTAGTTCAGGCTGGCCCTGAACTCATTATGTAGCCCAGGCAAGCCTTGAACTCAGCAATCCTCCTGGCTCTGCCTCCCGAGTGCTGGGGCCACCACGCCCGGCACTGTGGTATATGGTATTGATTGCTGGTGGGCGTGAGTCTCCATGCCCAGCATTGTATGTGGTCACCGGGGATCGAACTCAGGACCTTGCACTTGAGAAGCAGGCACCGGAACCACTGAACTAAGCCTCCGGCCCCAGTCCTTTTGTTATTTTACAAAAATTTCTTCCATTGGTTTTATTTTAGAAAAATTTGACCTGCACTATTATGTTTTTCTTTTAAAAGGATTAAAAAATAATCTCTTGTGTTGGGAACAGGTTTTGGGAAAAATAATTGGAAGGTCAAAATTGATCAGGCCTTCCTGGAGCAAACAGACTCTGGACTCAACTCGCCTTCACCTCTGCTAACAACAAAGACTCTGGTGGCTCCACATGCTGTGATGCTTAAAGGTGGAACTACTCCATAGCGGGTGTCTGCCCTGCCCAGCGGGATCTTCATCTGCCTAATGTCTCTAGGACTATGGGAGGTGTCTGCCCTGCCCATGGGGTATGTTATATTCTGTTACTCTAGAGGTGCTGAATAAAAGGTGTGGTGGGCTGGAGCCTGGGGTCTTTTGCTACCCAGAGTAACATGGATCAGGCCCAAACTTAGCCTCTCTGAACCTAATTTCTGCCTACTTATTAATTATTATTTTGCCATGTGCCATCAACTCACAGGAGACTAGAGTCTAATGTAAAGGTTCTAGTTATGTTCCCTTCCCCTGGTTCCCACACTCTTGTATAAAACTATTTTATGCCACAATCTCATAAACTATGAAAAAATTAACATCTATTGATTCTGGAAATGTTCAAGAATGATTCTAGGTGTTCATCTGGAAAAATTCATCTGAAAATGTTCTATGAATTTAGATTACAATGGTAATATGAATCAAAAGAAATTCCTTTGTTGTGATGTTACAAATATATATTAAAACTATACTTAGTAATATAATTTTTATACTTCTTCCTCCAAAGTGTTTTGAAGAGGAATTATAGAAAACAAACAAAATATTTCTAACAACATTTTCCCTTGCTTGCTGTTAACTTTAATTTTACTCAGCCAAAAATATACTCAGGTTGATATTCAATACTACTAAATTGACTACAATTTCCTTTCTCTTGAGAAATATGTTTCATTATCCACTTACACCGATCGTTTGTGAATAAAGAAGGTATTTCATATATTGGCGAAGAAATAGAAGGCATGAAACTTCCCTGATGTAATTTCAGCTAATTAAAGACTCGTTAAGAAAGAAATAGAAATGAGAATGTGCCTGAGAACTTCCTTAAGTAATTTTAATTTTTAATCATTTTATTGTCTCACTAATTAAACAGTGTGATGGGTACCTATAGGCTATTTACCTAGTTTTCTTGGTTTTATTCTATAATTGAATGTGTGCCCACTAATCAAATCACGATGGTCTCTCAAGGTATTCAGAATGTTTCTACGTTGTTCATTGTTTTTGTTCTAATTACAGTGCTCATATAATTTATACAGATTTGCTGCAAGATTTTATATCATTTCAATTGTACCAAAATGAGGTGGTGTGACATTTAGGGAACACATAATATGAAGGAAGAGAAGCCAGCAAAAGAGATAACAAATGGGAAATGATAGAAAAGGACAGTCAGTAGCAAAAGGCAACACGGTGAAGTTAAACACATGGCTCTGAGGCTCAGAACACTTAAGCTTTGACCAAAACTCTACAGTTTATCAAATGTATAACCTAGGCTGATTTTTGTAGCTTTCATGACCTTCATTTCTCTATTTATGAAGATGTTACAACACTAGTTTCTTTATGCATTTGTGAGAATAAACAACATGAATACATTTACTCCAGAGTCTGCTACATGAGAGGAATTGCAGTGTTTTTTGGATCAAATGAACACTCTTAACATTATCAGAAACCTGTTAGCTCTTTCTTTAAACCATGATTATTTTTGCTTTTTTTCTCTTCTCTCCAACCCTTGCAGTGTATCTCAGTTTTATTGCACCTTCAAGAGTTTGTGCTTTTTCTATTTCTATAAATAATTGCTGAAATTTCCTTCCTGCTTGGGATTTTTATTGCTAGGAAAATCCTGTGCCTCTTTCAATACAAGACCTAATGTCTCTCCTATTTTTCATCTACTAATGTCCTTCCTATTTATTATCTACTTTTATCTGTGGTGTTACAAATAATATTTTACCATTTTTATTTGAATCTTTATTGGTACATTATATATACACATCACAATTACACTCAATATCAAGAAATTGGACCAGTATATGACATAGCTTCTCATTTATCCCCTTCCCCTACCTACCCTACAACCCCTACCCCTATATGCACAAACTTTGTTTCCTCTGTTTAACCATAGATTTTTCTTTCCCCTCATTACTTACCCCTAAACCCCTTTTCCCTTTGAATATGTACTGTTTCACAATATCTATCATGCATTCTAAAATTCATTTATATCTTCAGTTTCTCATACCAGAGAAAAGATAATTTACACAACTGTGACTTATTTCACTTATGAATATGTACTTTAGCTATGTCCATTTGAGTATAAGTGACTCAAAATTATATGAAAGAATTGCAAGATTCATATCACAGTTACACATATGGACCCACGTTTATAGCAGCTCAATTCATGATAGCTAAATCTTGGGAACAACCCAAATACCCAACAACTCTAGACTGGATAAAGAAGATGTGGTTTGTTTGTTTGTTTTATAAAATCGAGTATTACTCTGCCATATTATATCCACTTTTGTGTTGAACATGTCTTATGCTTTCTTTATTAATCAGTTGAGTGCCACTTAGGTTCTTTCTATTTGGGGGCTATCGAGAAATAGTTCTACAAAGAAGACAGAGTGCATGTGTCTCTTTGCCATACTGATTTCATTTTCTCTGGATATACACATAATAGTGTGATGAGTGGGTCATGTGGTAGCTTGCTTTTCGATATTTGGCACATTTATTGCATACCTAATTTTCTCAGTAGTTTTATCATGAATGTATTTAGAATTGTATTAAATTTCTCTTCTGTAATATTTGAGATAATCATAAGATTTTTGCCTTTAATTCTGTTGATGATACACATAACATTTGTTTGTTTGCATATTTTGAATAATCTCTGCATCCTTTGGATTAACTCACTTGATCATACCTGTCAGAGTTAGTTCATTCTTATTTTATTGAGAGACTTAGCATCTGTGTTGAAGAGGATATTGACCTGTTTTTTTTTCTTTTTTGCTTTTTTTTCTTATATAGTTTAATATCAAAAGCCTAAAAGCTGGCCTTTTAAAATGTGTTTGGAAGGAGTTCAGCCTCTTCAATATTTTAACAGAAGGTGAATTAATTAGTTTTTTAAATAAAATGTTGGTTTTCAGTAGTGGAGACTTTTGGGTCTTAACTTTGGTGGAAGACTTTTTATTAATTATTCAGTCTTTTTAATCTCTTCTTGATCTATTCAGGCTTTCTCTTCAAGATTCAGTTGTAGAGAGAATTTGTCAATTTCTTTTATATTATCAAATCTGTTGGCCTACAGTTGTCCATAATAATTCTAATCATCCTCTATATTTCTTTGGCATTGATAATAGTGTCCCTTTTTGTTCCTGATTTTATTTATTATATCTGAAGAGAAATCCAAGTATCCTTTTTGGTTTACTTAAGAAATTTTTCACTTTCTCTGAGTGTAGTTTAGAATTTACCTCTTCTATTTATTTTTTGAAGAACTGGTTCTTTGTTCATTGATCCTATGTATTGTTAATACTGTTCTTTTTCCTGTTTTAATTCTGCTCTAATATTATTTATTTTCTACTAATAATTTTATGTTAGGGTGGTTCTTGTTTTCTTAGTTTCTTAAGACAGTGATAGGTTGTTTGATATCTTTCTACTTTTTTGTGTAAGTGTTGCCGCCTGTGAAGTTCCTCTTTGGCGCTGTTTAGGCTATCTCTTGTAAGCCTTAGAATGCTGAATATTAATCTTGGTGGATTTTAAAAGTTTCCTCTTGAATTCTTCCTTTATTCCACTGACGTTCAAAAGAAGTTAACTTCCATATTTTTTATACTTTTAAAAAGTTTGCTTATTCTTGTTTCTACCTTCATCATATTACCATCAGAAAATAATTCATATGGATTAAAATTTTGAAAAGTCATATTTTATGTTCTAATCTAGAAATTGTTATATATACTGACGAGAATGTGTGTTCGGTACCTTTTGGAAGGAAAGTTCTGTAGCTGTCCATTTGCTCCATTTGTTCTAGGGTGCAATTTAAACATGTTATTATGGTTATTGATTTTTTTTTTTGAGACAGGGTCTTGCTTTGTAGTTCAGGCTGGCTCTGAGCTCACTATGCAGCCCAGGCAAACCTTGAACTCAGTAATCCTCCTGTCTCTGCCTCCCGAGTGCTGGGATGACAGGCGTGAGCCACCATGCCCAGCTGGTTATTGATTTTTTGAGGGGTCTGCATAATCTTTCCATTACTGAAAGTATAGTGTTTCCCTATATAATTTTCTGCTTTTTACTTATTTTTAAATTTAAAATACATTTTTATAATATAAGTATGGGTATTTCTATCTTTTGGATTTTGTTTTCTTGGAATGTTTTATTACATCCTTTCATTTTCATTTTGTACAAGAGGTGATTAAGATAGAGTCTATTTAAGTGAAAATATCTTACAATGTAAAAAAAAAAAAGAACTTTGCTTTAACTGCCTTAAAATACTCTATTGGTTCAAGTAAACATCTCACAGATTTTGGCACTTTGTGAAGCTGTTCTGGAAATCTTTCTTGAGCCTCTTCCTGAGTTATGATTTAAAATATGCTGTTGCTATTGCTGAATGTCTATGAGAAAAAGGCAGGCATGTGACATCATCTAGAAACAACTAGATAGGTCCCACCTAACTAATTTTCTGGTTTTGATGCCATGCAACTTCTGGCTCTTCTCCACAGTTAAAATGGCCATGGATGGTAGTTTTTAAACTGACCCAGAATATAAAGGCTATGACACTGCAACCAAAAATATGAAGGAGGACTTGCAGAACTGCATCAGAAAATTATGAGTATGAGGCCAGCGTGGTTCAAGCAAGGGAGGAAATTTTGAGAGAGATTAACTTCAAGAAGTTTTTTACCATGATTGTTTTAAAATTTAGACATTCACTGTAAGTTTGGAGTATTTGTACTTCTTGTGCATATTCAGAAACAAAGTGAGTTTTTACAAACAACATATAATGTGGCTAGTAGTTTTTATTAAATAAATTCAGTCAGTCTCTGCTTTTACTTTGAGAATATAGTTCAATTTATACTTAGTTATTATTTATAAATAAGGTCTTATAAGCTATATTGAAACTTGTTTTCTAGCTTTACTGTATTTTTTACTTCCCTCACTAATAATATTCCTAATAAAACACAACTTTCACTCTATGTTTCTTTACATTTTCAATTATGATGTCACATTTTGAATATTTCTTTTTTGGTTACCCTTAAATATATTCAGATTGTGATTATTATTTTATTTTCTTTTAATCAACATACTAAAGATATAGATGGTTTACACGCTATTTGATGATTGTGATGGTATTGGAGTTTTCTAAATTTATCTGGATACTTAACAAGTACCAGGGAGTTTTACAATCCCATGGTTTCTTTTTACTTTTTGAAGAATTCCCTTTAATATTTACTGCAAAACAGATCTAGTCTCTCAGTTTCTGTTTCTTTGTGAAAGTCTTTATTTCTCCTTCATTTTAAAAAGAATAGAAGTGATAGGTGCAATATTCTCAAAGAGCACATATTCCCACCCTCCGCTACTATGAAAACCTCATGTCACTCTCTCCTAGCCTATAAGGCTTATGATGAAAAATATATCAGGTGAATCATGATAAACTTATGTGTTCTTTCTTTCTTTTCTTTTTATGCCTTGAGAATTTCCTCTCTCTTTTCACTTTAGTTATCATAAGTTTTGAGTAGACTTGGTCGAGTTCAGTCTTATTACCTTTGGCTGTTCTGTACCTAAATAACTGCGTCCTTCTATAGGTTTGGGTTTTTTCTGTTATTTATTTCTTTGAACAAGTGTTATCCTTTGTAAATCCTAAGTCCCCATTGGTCCCCAATAGCCTGAATATTTACTACCTGTTTACTGTCCTCAAATTCTCATATTTTTCTCAATTCCTCTTCATTCTTTTTCTTTTTATTCCTCCAATTTAGTATACCCAAGTAACTTAGGTTCTCACAAATTCTTTATTCTCTTTGATTTATCCATACACTTCTACTGTTTCTAATTTCAATGACTATATTTTTCAGCTGAAAGATTTAAATGTTTTAAATTTTATTCTCTTTCTTTGTTGATTTTCTTTGTTGTAATATTGAATTATTTCTCATTTCTTTATGTTTTATTCAAGATCGTTCACTGTCCCTGAACACCTGTTTTATGTACTCTGAAAATTCTCTTGTCAGTTACTATTAAGTCAGTTTCTGGCATCTTACTAGTTGAATGCATATTCTTCTGAAAAGTCTTGATGGTTGTTAGTTTGTAACAGAATCCTGGCATTGAAAATTTAGGTATTTATTCCAGTTTATTTTTTTTAACCTGGCTCTGTGTGCACTTGTCTTTCCAAACTTCAGAGTAGGTTGTTTATATCCTCTGAGGCTGTAATTACTTCCATTATTCCACTATAGGACACTGTTCATGATCAGATTTACCAGAAACCTGCCTTTGATAGTTTGTAATTCTTGCAGTATAAGAGTAATCCAATCCAAAGTTTTCTACAAATAAGGATCTTTGACATTCAGAAAGTACTATAAAGGGTAGTTCCTCATCATAAGTATGTCTTTATGGATGGATACATCAAGTCGCTTTATTCCATCACTGACCTGTGGACTTTAGTCCATCATTTACCTGTGATTAGACTGTAGAATCCTACTGGGATCATGGAAGAAACAGTTTGCATACACCAGCCACAAATTCCTATTCCATGACTGTTACAACCAAAGCCAGCAACCTGTTTCACTCCCCGTGACCATTACACACCACGACTGTAAAGATCTTGAGAAAGCATCAAGGCCCATCATTCTCTGCATCACCTGATATTCAGATGGACTCAGGGCCCAGTGTCATTGGAAAAAACCAAGTTGTTAGCTACAACCGAAATATCAAGTGGAGTAGTGCATATATCTTCCTCTGCCACTTAAGACATTCAAGATGCTATGAAGGTAGTCAAGCCTACAGTAGAAAGTCATTAGGATATATCCAGAGTTCTGTTTCAGCACTCTAGCAGTAAGTTCAAAGGCAAAATCCTGTCCTTACTCCACTGTTTGACCCCCCTATTGAATGGTAACCTATATTTTGCCTGAGATTGAACCAGTTTTGGAAAGCACTCAGCCTATCAAGATTGATACCAAATTAGATAACACCTGAACTCTACAATGGTGTGGATTGGTAAAGTTGGGAGCACAATGAGGTTCATGCCACAGCTGGTTTTACAGAAGCCAAAACACCAA
This sequence comes from Thryonomys swinderianus, assembly GCA_004025085.1. NCBI lineage: Eukaryota > Metazoa > Chordata > Mammalia > Rodentia > Thryonomyidae > Thryonomys > Thryonomys swinderianus. The sequence goes on along the minus strand of PVIC010012305.1, from coordinate 2,740 downwards.
TCCATCCTGGGAAGCATGCTTCTGCTGTGTGGTGTGTTGGTCTAGAGAAGCCTCTCGTAAGGACTGGTCTTATAGCTGTGCTGTCTGAGCCTGAGAACCATTGGCAGAGATAATCCTTTGGTGACCATCATGGACGCTAAGCTTGTAATGCCTGAGTGTCAGATCTATGGTGAGTTGTTCAGTCTTGGGAGTTTTCTGCAGTAGAAATGTGAATCTGTTGTGATGAAGCACAAGTTTCCCTCTGATGTCACACACAGCATGTCTAGGGCTCTCTGAGGTCTGACCTGTATAAGAGGACAGTAGTTTGTAGTTCATTTTTTAGTTCAGCAGGCTGGCCCTGAGCTCACTATGTAGCCCAGGCATGCCTCGAGCTCGGCAATCCTGCCTCTGCCTCTGCCTCTGCCTCTGCCTCTGCCTCTGCCTCTGTCTCCTGAGTACTGGGATTATGGGAGTGAAACACCACACATGGCACTGTGGTATGTGGTACTGATTGCCTGTGGGTATGAACCAACGTGCCTGGTATTGTATGTGGTTACCAGGAATCAAACCAGGGACCTTGCACTTGCCAGGGAGGTGCCAGAACCACTGAGCTAAATCTCCAGCCCAGAAATCTTGATTTCTAAATGGTACTGGGTCTTAGTGAGGCAGGACTGGCACTGAGCTCTAGGACAATGTCCTGTGTTACTGTCAAGCCCCGGCTCCACAGCATGGGAAGTCACGCTTCTCCCTGTGATGGTGTTGGGGATGGGAAGAGATGCCTAACAGTTCCAACAGCTCCGTTTATAAACATTAACTTGGTTGGAGTGGTTGAAAACTCTGGCTAGAGCCAGATTTAATCATGGCAGGCCTGCTACTAGGCTTCTGGATATAAAACTAGATTTAGGTCAGTAAGAGTCTTCTTGAATTAACCAGGAAGAACTCATTTCACCTTTGAATCCCTAAGCCAGTCTTCTTTGTAGAGAAGGAGTGTCTGCTCAGTAGTAAACCCACCACATCCCCACTTGTTTTTCTAATTTTAGTCACACACTAACTCACTGAAGTGCCCAGGGGAGGCTCAATTTGCAGTCCTGCCCAAGCCTCCCATGTGCACAGATTATAGGTGTATAATGTCATGTTCAGCAGTTATGAGAATTTTAGATTTTTTTTGAGATCATCCTCCTCATGCTGGGATTATAGATTATAGTTCACTGCCACAGCCAGTATATAATAAATTTTAAAACACTGAAATTATATTTCATATTTGGTTTGCATATTTGATTTCCCCAATAGTCAGTCATACCCATTTTTGTATTCTTAGCCCCAACAACTATTCAAAGTCAAAGCTTAAAAAATATTTTCTAATTTGCAGGGAATTGGATATGACTATATCATGTTTTCTGAGTAATAACTAGGCAGGTATTATGGTTTGATCTCTAAAATTGGATATTGAAAGATTAACAGGATTAAAATTTGTCTTTGTCAGAGCTGGAGATTTAGCTCAGTGGTTCTAGTGCCTGCCTTGCAACTTCATGGTCTTGAATTTCATCCCTGGCACCTAAGTAAGTAAATACATACATACATACATACATACATACATACATACATACATCATACATAAAATTTGCTTTTTTCCATTCTTTACTTTTGAAACATTAAACAAGGTAGATTTGTATGAAATTGAACATAATTGTGCTTGTTTATGGTAGACCACTTGCTTTCTTCATGAATAGAAAATGAAGGTCACTTTCAGGTGGTCTGAGTTGATATATTTTGAATGAGAAGTACACTGTTATTATTTGAAGATGTCATTAGTAGAATGTTACGTAGCATTAGGGTCTGATAATATTGTTTTTTAAAATTTTAATCTTTATTAGTACATTATATATACACATCATGATTGCACATAATATTGAGAATTTGTACTAGTATATGACATGATTTCTCATTTTTCCCATTCCCTCATCCTCCCTACAATCCCCATATACATGTTTCATTTCGCTTTTTTTATTACCATCATATTATTTCTTCCCCTTGTTACTACCCCTATACCCCACTTCCCTTTGAGTATTTTCTTTTTCACAATATCTACTATATATTCTAGAGCTCATTTACATCTTCAGCTTCTCATGGCAAAGATACGATATTTACAGATCTGTGACCTATTTATTTCACTTATGAGCATGTCCTGAAGATACATCCATTTAAGTATAAATGACTCTAACTTATCTTTTAAAAAATTATGTTAGCTGGACTTGATGGCATACCCTTGTTATCCTAGCACTCTGGGGAGGTGAGGCAGGAGGATTGCATTCAACCTGAGAAATTTAGTGATTTAGTGAGAACACTTTCTAAAAAATCAAAAGCAACACTAAAAAGCATTAGAATGACCATGTAGCTCAGAATGAAGGCCCTACTTTCAATCCGCAGTTAACTTGGATGTTCATATTTGTGCACACACACACACACACATGTGTACACACACACACTCACAGCAACATGGTCACTAGCCATACAGATAGTGGTGGAATTAAATGCCAATTGATGGGTTATTAATCATAAAAGAAAATGGAATCTTAGTGTGATCCAAGTTTTACTAACTAACTGGTAATGAATTAGGGATCTGAACCATGATGTCTCGTTGCAAGGCACACAATGTAAGTCATATAAAGATTGTGTGTATCTCACTGCATGCAACATTTTCTAGGTACTATTTTTTTTTTTTTTTTTTTTTTTTTTTTTTTTTTTTTTTTTTTTTTTTTTT
>PVIC010012304.1:0-39906 GCA_004025085.1 Thryonomys swinderianus | reverse complement strand
GAGGGAGGGAGGGAGGGAGGGAGGAAGGAAGGAAGGAAGGAAGGAAGGAAGGAAGGAAGGAAGGAAGGAAGGAAGGAAGGAAGGAAGGAAGGAAGGAAGGAAGGAAGGAAGGAGGGAAGGAGGGAAGGAGGGAAGGAGGGTGTGAGGGAGGGAAGGTAGGCAGGCAGGCAGATGGCCTATAAATACATGAAAAAGTGTTCAGCATCTCAGGCCATTAAAGGAATGCAAATCAAAATGATACTGAGATTCCATCTTACTCTAGAAAAAAAAGCTGTCATTAAGATTTTTTTGTGCCGGGCGTGGGGGCTCACACCTGTAATCCCAGCACTAGGGAGGCAGAGACAGGAGGATTGCTGAGTTCAAGGCTTGCCTGGGCTACGTAGTAAGCTCAGAGCCAGCCTGAACTACAAAGCGAGACCCTGTCTCAAAAAAAGAAAAAAAAAAAAAGATTTTTAAAAAATCAAATACTAACAAATGCTGATGAAGCTACAGGAAAAAAAAAAAAAGGAACCCTTCCATATTGTTGATGGGAAAGTACACTACTATAACCATAATGGAAATCAGTATGGAAATTCCACAAAAAAAATTAAACTGAGAAATTCCATTGGACCCTTCAATTCCCCTTCTAGATGTCTTCCTGAAAGAGTTAAAGACATCAGACCACAATCATACATCCATTCCCATGTTTACAACACAGCTCATAACAAACAAATCTTGGAAGTGGCCTGGGTGTCCATCAACAGATGCATGGATATATGAAATGTGGTATTCATACACAATGGACTTTGCCATATAGAAAGATAAAAGTTGAGTCATTTGTTGGAAAATGAATGCATCTTGAGACCATAATATTAGATGAAATATGTCAGATATACAAGTTTAAATATTGAAGGGTTTCTCTTACACAAGAGGTCTAGAGTATAAAGAAAAAAATTATTACAAAAGGTAATAGAAGCAAGGATATAGACCTTTTGCTAAAGGGAAGGGCACCAAGAAACAAAGGCAGTGGGAAGAAAGGGGAGAAGGGAGTAAAAAAGAATTAAGACGTTATGTACATGTCCCTTTCCCCACAATGAATGGAATCACTATGTATCGCAAGCACCTAATAAAAAAGTAACAATGATATATGTAATTGAGTTCTTGAAGGAAACACTAATATATGTATAAAAAGCCATTCTGCAGATAGGTTGTGGTGGTTCTTATTTGTCATGCCGGCTACAAGGGAGACTGACATGGGAGGATCGCCAGGCATGAATTGAGCAGGATCTTGCATCAATGTTAGGGAATACTGAGTTCAGTCCCAAGTCTGGATAAATAAATAAATGAAGAGGAGAGAAGAGGAGGGGGAAGAAAAAGAGGAGGCACCTTGATGTAAATGTCCCACTCACTGCTACCTGGCGGTACTCTGGGAAGGTGCTGGAAGCAGCTACTGACACAGCTCAGAACTGTCTCTGCCTTTGTGCACTCTGAGGAAGACCCCACACAGTCTGGGCACCCCTCAGAAGAACAGCAGCAGCTAGACAAGGGTTTTAATGCCACTGTCACGTCTTGGAGTTTTCTTCTTTATCTTGTTTGTTGTATCGTGTTCTGGGATTGAAACTGAGGCCTACACACTCAACAACATTTCCAGCCTTTTTAAAAAAATTCTGTTGTTTTGAGAAATGTCTCAGAACCAGTAAGTTGCCCAAGCTGTGCACCAACTTGCCATCCTCTGACTCAGCCTCCCAGAGGGCTGGAGTTTCAGCCTCATGCCATCACTCATGTCTGCTTTTTAAGAGATATATTTTCACTTATTTTTTCCCTAGTGAGAGTACTTCTGGTAGAATCTTCCAAATCGGCATGAACCATGACAAAAATCCACTACTGCTTTTCTCACTATCAGGCAAATGAGAAATTTGGCATTTATCTGGCATCTGATCCACCCACTCAGCACCCTGTTTTCCTTTATTTAAAACACACACATAGGGTCAGAGATTTAGCTTAGTGGTCCTAGTGCCTGCCTAGCAAGCGCAAGGTCTCTGGTTCAATTCCCAGTAACCATATACAGTAATACCCGGTGTGGTGACTCACGCCCACCAGCAACCACACACCACAGGCATGGTGGCTCACGTCTGTAATCCCAGTACTCAGGAGGCAGAGGCAGGAGGATTGCTGAGTTCAAGGTTTGCCTGGGCTACATAGTGAGCTCAGGGCCAGCCTGAACTACAAAGTGAGACCCTGTCTCAAAAAATAAAAATAAAACAATAAAAGACACACATATACAGAGGCTAGAGATTTAGCTCAGTGGCACTGTGCCGACCATGCAAGCACAAGGGCCTGAGTTCAAACCCCAGTCCTACCAAAACAGAAAATAAAAAACAAAAGTCCCACATACACCAACAGATTAAATGTCATTAATATTTTACTGTCCTTGCTCATGTCCAATGAATCAATAGTGTAATAGTGATGACCGAGATTTAATTTGGGAACTAACAACAGTACTTTTAAACCCAGGGCCTTGGCACTGAGGAACATCCCCACCCCCGTTTTTTATTTTTTTACTTTAAGGCAGGCCTCACTAAAGTGCTAAATTGCCCAGGCTGGGCTTGAACTTGTAATCCTCCTGCTGCAGCTTTCCTGGGGTAATTTTCCCTAAAGGAATAAAGCTCTTCACCATTCAGCACCCGTCCCTGTTGTGCCTGGCCTGGTGAACAGGGGAGGAGACGCTGGCCATGCCTTGGTCCAGACAAAGAAAAGGAGAAAGATAGTGAGCTATGGACAAACTGCCAAGTTCATACCAGCTGTAAAAAGGGAAATATTAAAGCCACTGCAGCCTTTTTGAGAACCCATTGATGCCAGGCACCACAAGAAGGAAATGTGCATTGGCAGGTTTTGTTATTTTTTAACTTGACCTTGACAATACCTGCTGGGCTACCTGTGCTTTCTGCCAAAGAAGTGTCAGATGAGGGAGGAAGTTTGCACACCTGGCGATTTCAACCTCACAATACCACTCGGAGGCAGGAATCAGGGAGAAAGGCCACTGTAGGAAAGAAGAGAGCCAAGAAACAGAAACTGAAGAGAAGGAGGAAGAGTAAAGAAACCAACACTCTGGAGAAATTCTTTTATGACATTTTCCAAGATCACGTTACACCACAGGGACAGCAATAATTAAGTAGTATTGTAGCCCTGGAGTGTGAGAATACACCACTCTCGGTCTGTGTGTTTGTACCTGGAACTCAAAAGGAAACTGCACCTGCCACTGTGTCTATTTTAGATTTTGATGACCTATTTGGCTGCTCTGCCACTCTGCAGAGTTTCCAACTGCATGTAATTAGTCATTAAGTGGTCTCTTAATGGATTGTCTCTTCCAAGAGGGCTTTTCTTTAATTTACAACCAGTAAGACTGTGGCAAACACTAAGTAATTGCATTTGCCCATTCCAGTGACACTCTGGCCATTCCTTTAACAGCCCTGTTTTTTGTTTTTCTTATTTTAGGAGTTGGTTTGATTAAGGCAACAATTAAGAGAGAGGGAGGCAGTGGTTTCAGACACTCAAGCCAAAGCCAAGCTTGTTAGCAGCAACTGTCGCACACCAGGGCCAGGACACATGACACCATATGGAGCCTCAGCAGCCATGGCCGAGACCCACCGTCGCTCTCCAGGCAAAGCCCTCCTCCCCACCGGAGACCCCGGGGCCGGCAGGCAGGTAGGGAATGTCACAGAATGTGCTGACTGTGCTCCTGCTCATTAGAATGTAAGGTCTTTTCTATGTAGTTTGAGAAAAAGAAAGGGTATTCACTCATCAGAGTGCTGATAGACATTAAACTTCAAGTATCATTTTCGTATTTATTTTCTTTGGACTGGAGATTGAACTCAGAGGCTTTCTGAACTACATCTCCACCCTTTTATTTATTTGTTTGTTTGTTTGTTTGGTTGGTTTTTTGTTGTTGTTTGTTTATTCTGGAAGAGAGAATTTTATTTTGTTTTTAGACAGTCTTTTTTTTAAAATGATTTTATTGGTACATTTGATATACACATTATGATCACAATCTATGCTGAGAGTTTGTACCAGTACCTGAAAGAACTTAATTCTGTCTTGCTATGTATGTAGTTCAGGCTGGCCTCAAACTCACAGCAATCCTCCTGCCTCAGCCTCCCGAGTACCTGGGATTACAGTATATGCCCACATTCCACACACAACTGTGAACCCACCAGTGTCTTCCTCTGGATCAGAAGTTGCTGGCTCCTGTGCCTGCCACACGTCATTATAATCTCCCTGCAACACAAGCACGAACTGCAGGAGCTCAAGGCTGAAACTTGTGGGTTCCTGACCCAGAATGGAGCCTGAGACAGGAAAACTCCTCTAATATCTGCTGAATGAACAGATGAGTCTTTATGATGGCTGTCTTAAATCCTGCTGTTTAAGTGGAAACTTAATTCTGAATAAATCTGACACCAGAAAATTCTTACAATATGTTTTAATATGTCAGTGCCGGAAAAAGTGTGATTTTAGTACTCATCTAACTGTCGTGAGCACAGTCAGCATCTGCTATCTGAAGACATTTGCCGCAGACCCGAGGAGCTGGCACCACACCCAGTTATTCCTTCCGTCTCCCGAAGAGGTCAAAGCTGAAGTGTCTTCAAGACAAATACTCTTAAGTAACTGTGTTTCCTCCTGGAACAAAAGCAAATCCACACAAATCTAGAGAAATCCCTTTGGCAACAACGCCATTAATGGCTAACTGTCAACGTGACTGTCACAGGGATTGCAGAGTAGGAGTGGAGAGTAATAAGCCCACAGTCAGGTAAGTTAGAGACAGAAACTTACACCTGACAGGCATCTGCTAAGAAGTCTGCCGCCTGCTAACCCTGGACACTGCCCTGGGATGAAACTGCAAGTGCTCTTCCTTCTCCAGCTCTGCACAAGCCGGAGGGGGCTTCTCCCGCTCCCTGGAGGGGCTCTTCCATGCCTGTGAGAGGTTACTGCTGAGAGATTTCTTATTCAATTTCTTCATTCAAAATCAGCCCCTCCATGGCCCACCTGGGGCAGTTCTTCCAGCTGAGTGGCTGTGAGTGGCTATGAGGTCCCTGTCCACTGCAGACTGACAAAGACAGCTTGTTGCCCTCTGTGTCCTGTTACGTGTTTTGGTCGCTCGCTTACACAGCGAAGTCCTGCAGAAGCTGAAGACTGAATGAAGCTCTGCTCCTGCGCATGAGATCCACTCTTCTTTCACTCTTCGTCTGGGCTCTCTTGCATATCAGCAGCCCCTCTAGCCACTTATGCATTTCCTCACGACTCCTTAGACAGCTAAATCGCCATCTTTCGTAAACTCATTTTAGCAAATTCATTATACTGTTCTCTTCTCCTTCTGCCAGCATCCATACTAGCTGGTTTGCGTGAAGTCTTTTTTATTCCCAATGATTTCCCTACATTCTTCTTTAAACCAAGAGCTCAATCTATAAGGTCTGCACTATTACTCAAATGCCGTACCTCCCTTGTCTTATTGCATGCCAGTGTTTGTGAAGAAGGTGTGAAATTTGCTGGCAAGCTCTGTTTGAGCCACACTTAAAAGGAAATTAAAACCGTGTTTTGACAGTATTTTTAGAGATGAATTAACCTGCATTATGCGGTAATAAACAAGCAGGTATCGGTCCTGACTACAATGAGAACAGGGTGACACGCAGAATGCTTGGACCTATGAATGAGCTACTTGCAATAATGGAGAAATATTTTAAATCTCACATGGATACGATTAAAAACATAATTTAACAAGTGATTTTTTGGTTTCTAATGTGACCACCTTGTCGATTTGTTTTTGCTCTTCCTCTTTCCAGATTTATTTGTAGTTTTAAATACTCATGGTTTCTATGACTGTTGAGCAGAAGACAATTTGTGACAAAGGAAAACATACACATTTAGTCATGTGACAGATTTACCATCCAGTTACTGTGTATTTATAATTTGATAAAGAGTATATATCTTTTTTTTTTAAACTTGAGGTGATCCTGCCTCAGTCTCCCGAGTGCTGGGATTACAGGAGTGCACCACGTGCCCAGCCTATATAAGCTTTCTCGCAATTCTTCTCCTTCCCCTGCATTCCTGTCCTTTCAGTGGAACGAATACAGTGAGCACAGGTTATCACAGCTGCTGGCTCTGAGCCAGTTTTGCTGGTCAAGAGATGACACCAGTGACCATGGTGAAATGACGACACTGAGGAGTGTGAGCTGGACAGGGCAGCAAGTACTCTCTTCCCTATTTTGTGGAGAAGAACAGCAAATAAGAACTAGAAACTTACGTAATCTTCATCAGGCCCAATCCCTGCCTCCCTACAGAGAGGTTTCGAAGTTACTCAGGACCACCCAACTCCAATGAGCGCTTCATCACTGTTCTAAAGCACCTCTGAGTGAAACGAAGGACCAGTCCCTTACATGATGAAAAGTAGGTATGGTTTACACTTTTAAGGCAATCGGAACTCTAACTCCGCATCAAATAATGTTATTTGAGGGTTTCTGTAATGTTGGGAGAACTACAGATACAGGCAAAGAGAAACAAAACCCACGAAAACCGCATCCAAGTTTTACATGAGGTCAGGAGATGAACCAAAGCTTAGGAAAAGCTCAGCATTGTCACAGAAGACAAGCAAGACGTGCAGAGTGCACTTCCACAGGGGAGGTGCACACTTCCCCGGCACCAGACCTGCCCAAGGTGCCAACATAGTCCACAGATGGAGGAGAGTCTAGAGTCCTAAACTGAGAACTGACTCCTGCAAAACGGGACATCTGTCAGTTTGGTTAGATATTTGAACAAATGAATAAATCACCTAGTCCACTGCTCTCATTAAAATGCAGTACATGCAAGTCACTTCAACATAGGGATTGATCATCACTGTCTTTGTCATCAGCATGCTGCATCACGGGCCAAGACAACCAGAGGTTTGTTCCTTCACCTCACATGGAGCAGACAGGTACAGCACTAAGGAGAGACCGTGTGAAATTTCACTATCTTCCAAATACTCTAATGGTTTTACCTCTTCTCTGCCCAGGCAAATGCTGTAATTCTCCTTATGCTGCATGAATCTTGTATCAGCGACACAGTGGAACCAAAGCCAGTACTTAGCAGTAATAATACTTGGTGCATCTGGGTGTGGTGGTGCTTGCCTATAATCCTAGCACTTGGGACACAGAGGCAGGAGGACTGCCTTGAGTGAGTTCAGGGCCAGCCTGAACTATAAAGCGAGACCGAAGACTTCACGCTATATTTCTCCAGAATCATACAGACAATCATCCAGTTTTACAAAAATGCCCCACTTTATCCATCAGTGGCTTTTCATCCTTTACCGTTGGTATACCGTACACCGATCCTGAACCTACTCTGTCGTTTAGTAACTCCATCATTTTATTCAATATATTATTTTGGGGAAAAGATACCAAACAATGGAGCAGAGTTTACAAATATTAGTTATTATTAGAGTAACAAACCAAGGGTAGAGGAATGGAACAACGCAGTGGGATGACCCTGACCTTGTTAACTGACAATTAAAATTCTGCATATTTCAAGTTGGTTTTTGATCCTATCCAAAGAAGTTAAAAATACTTGAAATAATTTGTTTCATTTTTACCATCAATAACCCACTTTGAACACTTGGACCTTAAAAAATGAATTAAAATAGTTGCAATATTTTGAAGCTTCTTCAGTATTTTTTTAATCTGTCAATCCTTTCTAAAGCAATCTAGCAAAATCAAATAGAACCATTCAACTAGGATATTCAGGTAGCAGGGCTAGAATAATTCCACCAAGCAGTAAAAGCACATTTCTGGGACTTTAGGGCGGAACTGAGTACCTTAGACTATAAGGCTAAACTGTCTGCATTGGGTCCCCACAGGCCACCTGGCTGGTTTCCCCTAGGACATGGACACACAGGGTAACTTCCGCTCCCCAGGACACCCCTTTTCTCCATTCTCCCCTGCTCCTCCTACTTCTTCTTTCTGGTCCTGAACTGGTAATAAATCTGTATCCAGCCATCCGTACTTCTACAATAAAACCAGTTCTAGGACTCTGCTTCTTGTTTTGCAAGGCACATTTTCCCTGTACTGTTTGACAAAAACATCCTCTTGCAGAGGATTTTTCTAGTCACAGTCGCAGTGATGTTCAAAGTTTACTGGGGAGCGAACTCACACAGTTACCTCCGCAACCTTTCTAATTTGTATTGGATTCTAAGCTCCCACATCTTGGCCCTCGGGCCTTTTCCTTGATAAAGCCCTCCTACCTTCCAGTCCAGCAAAGACCAAAGACTTTGGATATGAAATTTTAAAAGTAACTACTGGAGTAGAGGCTTCAATTGTATTGGCCCAACTGGCAATCTGTGGAAGGCCACATGAATCGCTCAGAGATAATGCCCCTGCCTTTCACCTGGCAGTCACCAGTTTGAATCAAGCAGAGATTAACAGTGTCCAAGGGTTGTTATCATCTGGCGATGGCTTGGGAGCTGATATGAAATAAATTGCTAGTATGTTGCTTCTATTGGCCCGAGGTCATCTGCTTCAGCCTATTTTAGGTCCAGATCTGAATCTTGGCTGCAATGGTTACTCCAAACAGAAGTTTCTGCACAAGGATCAAATGCTAACTAAACCCATATTGCACTTCCTCTTCCACTAATGGAAGACATCCCCTGAGACAAGGCTGGAGGGGGCTGTGGAGTCAAAGTGGGGGAACCGGGCAAGGTCTGCAGGTGCAGCGACAAGACCGAGTGTTAATTCCACCCTCGGTCTCTGCAGCCCATTGGACTATCTGATCTCGCATCCCACGGCCATGCTCTCTCTCAAAAGGTCTTTCCTCCTATTGTTTCTTTCTACTTTGACCAGAATCTTTTCAACAGAAAATTGGGGGAACTTAAGCATGGCTGGTAAATTTAAGAAAAAAAGAACAGCAATTCAGACTAAAGATTCTGAAAATTTTAGGGGAAAATAATTATTGTTATTGTCTGCTTTGTTGAAAGAGGATTTTTGGAAGAGGATTTTTGGTCTAAACCTTAAAATATTCGCTTAAATTTTCTACTTTGCATTTCATTTGTAAATATTACTACAAATCACTCTTGCTTTCTTTCATTAATTTAAAATTTGTCATACATAGTCTTGTTAACAATAATTAGAATTAAACACAGCAGGGCAGAACTGAGAAATACAAGAGACTTTGAGGAACACTTTGTTTTTAAAAACTAAAATTTCAAGTGATACCGTGCCTACCTTAGAAGCACAAGGGCCTGAGTTCGATCCCCGGTACTGTCAAAAAAAAATTTATTTTTGAAAGTAGATTTGAATTCGACAGGGTCCCAATCTTGCCTGGCTCTTACCAGGAATAAGGGTGTCTTACCTCCAAGTATATTCTTCATTCACCAAGTCCATGCACCCACCCTAACAAAGATGATTTATAATTTGGTTACAGACCATTTTGTGAATTTGATGAAAGCAGTGGACCTTTTTTACAGAAAAAAAACTACACCACACACACCAATCAAGACAAATTTTCCAAATAATTTGCTTACCATATAAACTTGTCTATGGACAACTATTCCCCAAATATGTCTAAACCACAGGTTCAGAATCTCTGAAAGGGATAACTAGCCTCTTTCACTGAAAGTGTGTATTACTACTTTACACTTTCTTCAAAGGTAAAGGAAAATTTTAAAGGACGAAGCAATACAGCCATTTAAAACGAGCAAGAGTCAAAATGAGTGGTTTAATCAACTCTATATTTCCTTGAAAACAGTGAATACACGTTTGTGGCAAGTTCTCCACTTTAAAATTAGAGGACTCTACCGATGTGTAGTTCTGAAAACAAATAAAGATTATGCTTTTGGTAAAAAGATAGACTGAGTCCTTTTAGCCTTCCAAAGCTTCAAGTAGTCAACTTAGACCAGAATTAAAAACAGAATCAACAATCAGCCAGAACTGCTGAAAGATACACTGCAGAGACTTGTTCCAATTTTAGACTTCAATTTGAATACAAACACGAAATGGACATTTAATTTTATTTTTGCCCAAACATCTATTTCCCGCATATTAAAGAAATTTCCTCCCTGGCATCAAGCACTAAGCAACAGCAGTAGAGTCGGCGGGAATCTCGAACCCATGCCAAGGCGAGCCACGGAACTCACGGGACTGGCAGCGCGAGGCCGGGCCGGGCTGACCTCCGAGGCGCCCACGGGCTTCCTCGCGACGCTGGCTCGGTCCACGCGAGGCCCCCGCGGCCTCGGACGCTCCGAGCCGAGCCGGGCCGGGGCCGCCGCGCGGGCCGCGCTTTGGGACCGGGCTCTGGGCCCGCGTATGCGCCGCAGAGCCCGGCGGAAGCGCGCCTCGGCCCCGGAAGCGCGGCGGCGGTGCGCGTTCCCGGCCGGCCACGTGCGCCCGCCCGCGGGTCCCGCGCGCGCGGAGCTCGAGGCCGCCCGCGGCCGCCGGACGCGGCCTCAGGGCTTGCGAAACCGGGCGGTGCCGAAGCCGGCGGCGCCCTGATGCCCGGAGGCGACCTCACGCCGCGGGCGAGCGTCTCTCCGGTTTCCAGACGCGACGTGGTGAGGGCGGTTAAACGAGGAACTCGACGAACGCCGCTGCGTAGAGCACTGCACTGCGGAAAAGTGTTCGGCCCCAGCGAACGCCGGGGCTGTGCCCGGACACCCTCTCCAGGCCCCGGCCACTCTTGCAGCCCTATTACCATATAACGTCCATTAGGCCCCGGTAATCCACTATCGACGCATTTTAGAGCCATTTGAATGTTAAGGAGATTTTTATAAATGGCCCACGATCCTAAAATGTGACCGTGGTTCAGGAACAGATTTTTAACAACTCAAGGCTGCGATGAGTGATTTTCTGGTTTTTGGAGACATCTAAGGCCTTTAGAGACTCACCCCACCCAGGATCTGTCTCAAAGAGAGCTTTCCAGTGTTCCCCTCGGGTCCTGGGACCGAGGGTCCGCAGAGAGCTGCTGCCCCTGAGCTCCCACGGGGGGCGTTTGCTAGTCCTCCAGAAAGCTTCCAAGCAGGACAAAAAAAATAGTCAACCTATGGCTGCTAAGAACGTTTTTCAAAGGTAGACCTGGGCTAGAAATGTCTCCTAGTGATGTCAAGTGGACTAAGAATTCCTCATGGGACAGGCCCTTCCCACCTCTGCAATGGGCGCGGGAGGCAGGTCATAGGCAACAGAGGACCTCTTCTGCTCTTGAAGACATTTTTTCCCCTTGTGCTAAAACAGATGTCAATCGAAACGTTGCCAACGCACCTTCATCTTGGCTGTAATTCTGCCCCCCCATCACATTTCTACTAAGAACTGCAGGTAAAGAGTGGAGATTAAGGAATAAAAGGGAGGCATAGACCTCATGCTGTTTAACTTTCTCTCTAGGAGAAAAACAAAATTTGAAGCCAGGCTCGCCTAGGATGGCTTGGCTGCCCTGTCACCTGCAGTTCTCTTTGACCTAGTGGGTTGGACTTGGTAGGGCTCCTTTATTTGAATTTGCTTATTGTTTGTTTGCATCATAGCAGGTTGATTTTAAAAACATAAAACACTGCTGGAAAGAGAGGAAGTCCGGCTGACTTTAGCTTTGGGGGCCCCGTGGAGCGAGGGTGCTGCCTGACAGAGGCCTTTCACATGCACACCGCTCCCTCCTCTCCAGCCCCTCCTGCACACAGAAACCTCCTCCAGCTCCTGGTTTGGTTCATTTCCTTCGAACTGCTTCCATCCGAAAAACTGCCCCTTCTAGATAGTGCCTAGATTTCGTTTTAATCAAGTTAAAAAAATTAAAACACTCCGAGTCTCGTGTTGTTATTAACAGTCAGGTTGGCAGCGCCGCTGCGGGCAATCCAATGCGACATGTCTCAATACACTGGTGCACTACAGTTTCACGTGTAATGTTAATTCTGTCCGAGACAAATCCTATAATCTGTGCGGTTTTCGAGTCGAATACCGAAAGCGTCATAGAGGGTGTCCTCCCCACTCCAGGGGAAAATCCAGGGGCACTGGGCTTTCGAATCCACCAACCCAAGGACGGAAATGGGGCGTCCGCGGGAATCGGCTTTTATCAGAGCAACTTGCGCGGGCGAGTTTCAGAGGTGCTCAATGCATCAGCGGCAGGGCGGGCTCGGACACTTTAACAGCACCAAAGAAAGGGAAGGAGGTGATTGTCCTTCCCCAAGTTTTTGAGACGAGGGAGAGTCCAGGCGGGTCGAGCCCAGCCCTATTTCGACTGCTCCCATCCTTGGGATGTGCCGTCTCCCACCCTATTTCTTTGTATTTCCCCACATCTATATGCACTAAGCCACCACCTACTCTGGCACGCCTGGTCTGGGCTACAGCTTTGCCGCGAGGTGCGGGCTCGAACACGCGGCGCGCGCGTCCCGGCTGGCCCCTTCCGGTTAAGCGAGGCGGGCACGTGCGTGAGGCCTCCGCGCTGCAGGTACCCGGAATGGGCTGCCTGGCGGGTTGGCGTCGCCCGGACGCCGAAGGGGCCGCTTCCCCATTCCAGGGCCCGCCTCTGGCCCTCCGGCCTACCGCGCCAGGTCCAAAAAGGGGAGAGGGCGCACCGGGGAGGAGGGGACAAGGCGCGGGGCGCGCGCAGGGATGAGCCGGGGGCCCCTGGAAGCCCGGGCCGGAGCCCCGCACCACTCGCCAGGCACCGGGCTTCCCCAGGGGTGTCCCGGGCAGGCAGGCCCGGCCCGCGGTGTGTCGCCGCCTCCGACCGCCAGGTGTCCGCGCCGGGAGCGGAGGTGGCCCGGGCGCGTCGGGCCGCGGGGACCCCGCCTCCGGCCACTCTCCGAGAGGCCGAGCTGCGACGCCCACAGGAAGGTGGGATTAGAGGGCCCGTGTGGGAGCGGAGGGGAGGAAACCCTCATCTGAGACCTGGAGGCTTCCAGAGCCCAGTTTAATCGCCTTGATTGAATTTCTCTTCTTATCGATGGAGGAAGAAGCACTCCCGACCTGAAGTGCGAAGGGCGGTGTGGGAAAGACAAAGGTGCGCGGCGGGGCCTGGCGCAGCCGCCCCCCCTCTCCCTCAGGCAGCTACGCGGCTCGCGTCCGAGTTCGCGTCCGGCCGGTGGAGCAGGCGCTCACGCCGCGGCTGCCCGACGCTCCCGGCCTACCTGGAGCCGAGGCCTGGCGGGGGGGGGGGGGGGGGACGGGCTCGGAGGCGCATCAGGACCGCTCCACCTGGCCGCCCGCCTCCGCCTTGGGTGGGATTCGCCTCCGCTCCCTGTGTCCACTCGGACGGCTCTGCGTGGTCCCGAATAAAAGGAGTCGTACAAAGGCGATGGAAAAATCGGTTTCAGGGGAGAAGCTGACTGTTGGTCAGCAGCCCACGTGTGCGGTCCTATTTTAGAGGGTTATCTTTGCTGTTTCTTTGTGAGGCTTCATGAAAACTTAAAACGTGAGAAACTGGTTAGTTAGGATGTACTTTCCTACTGCAAGAGAAAACCTGGGCAATCAAAACCCTGAGTCTGGGAAAACCTTAAAGCCCCCTTCCCAATTTCACTTCAGGGTAAACTACAGAAGGATGGATGTTATCTATTAGATTTTGGAAAATCTTACTTTCCAATTTTGCAGTGAGTGTTGGTTGTAAACTGTTGAGTTTTCGTTAGCTGTAAACAGTTTACTTTTTAGGCAAGATGTGGTGAGAATCTGAGAATCTAGACAGCATGTGCAGGCAGGGCCAGAGAATCAAATAGCCCGAAAACGTTATGGTTCCAACTGCTAACCTTCATTTTAAAAGTTACAGTCAAGAACCGCTTAATTTTGGTCAGATTTAAGAACATAAGTTTAAAGTGAAATTAAATATTGCTTTTACTTGTGAAACAGCATGATCATTTGCCCACTTGTCTTTTCTGGCGACTGATTTACAAAACTCAGGTACAACTGAAAAGGACCTTTTTTTTTTTTTCCTCAGCACTTAAAAAACTGACCAGGGTACCTTATGTTCAACTACTGAAATTATAGGTTTTAGAAGATTTCTGAAACTCTTTTGTTCAGAAATCATTTCTGCCCGAATTGCTTTCAGATTCTTATTACACTCCTTCTCATGTTTGCCTCAGAAATTTGAAAGTTTAAAAAAAAAAAAACACCTCTTAAACAAATAATAGAAACAAGAAATTCTTGTCATTCTCATCTTCAGAGATACTCCACAGCTCCCCCTCCCTCTTATAAATTGATCTACTTGAAAACATACTAATAAAGGGCCTAAAAAATAACCCAGGTTTGCCGCAGGAAAAGAAGATCCTAATGATTTAGGTACTCTAAATTTAGTTTCAGAGCAATCCTGATGAAGTCATAAAAATTTTACAAACCACTGTCATATCTACTTCATCCACAGATTAGCAAAGAAGAATGACGGTAAAAAAACAAAAACAAAAACAAAACAACACTGCCTTCCTCTCTGCCCTACAAAAAAACATTTTGGGAAAATTAGGCTGAATGTAAGTTTCTCCTTCTTAAGGAATGGTGTAAAATTAAACTAGACCCAATGTTGTGCTAGAACATTTTAATATAATTATACATATCTGCCAGATCCAGGAAGAAAGTTTATGCATATAACTTTTCCAGTTAACATCTGCAAGCATAAACGACAATGATCTCAGTTTAAAAATTCATCAGGGTTAGAGCAGTTGACCAGTGTCTCTTTACTGCCAGGCTTAGCAACAGGAAGCTCCGGCGAATTAGTGTCCTCTTGTCTCTCTTCTCTCACTCTCCTTGTCCAGAGACATTCGTCATAAAGGTTCAGTGCAGCTCACCTCCAGCCAAAGGTAATCTTTTTAGATCTGTACTCAGTTGCTCTGAATTTTGCTTATAATTATAACCTATTTAATCACAGAAGGGCCCCTGCAGAGGTGGGGCTCAAGGTTGCAAACAAGAACAGGAGATCACAGTTTTGAAGTCTAGCACAGATTAAAAACCACAGATGTACCATTTATATAAGACACACACTGATTGTCTCTTAAACTACATATTGAATCCTTATGAACATTATTTTTTAAATAAAGTAGTGCATCTAGGACAATCAGTCGCACAATTCACACAGCCCTGAAAAGTTTTTCAGTGCCAACTACCAGTTGGTCATGAAACGTGAATGAGCTCAAGACACTGTTCATTCCTAAGAGTCAACCAAGGATTGGCTAAAACATTGGATCACCTCTGCTTACAAAGGCTGTGGCCTTCCCTCCCTTCCCTTGCAACTTAGTTTTGTTTGCTTTTTATTTTTGGTGTATTTGGTTGCACATAGCTAGAATACGTTGGGTAGATCACTTTGCAAATCAGGAAAACCAATGACCTAAATCTATGACAGGATCTTAAGGAGATCGGTTTGTTCATTTCAGGTTGCTGGTTGACAGGCCTCTGTAAGGCCCTTTCTTTTTCCTTCTCTGCCTCCCAGAACTTTGATCAGAGGAGTCTGAGCGTCATCCCATCTAATGCTTTTAACCAATGCCTGGCTAAAACTGGAATGTCCAGCCCAGGATAATTAAAAATCACCCACAAAGAGGTTCTACAGGTCTTCACAAAACCTGGAATTTCCATGAGGATGTCTGGTCTTTATAATCCAAACAGTCAGCATTGAAGTTAAGCTTCCAGGAGGCAGTTTGGTCCTTATAATCCAAGCAATCAGTGGTGGAGTTAAAGCCCAAGCTTGAAGCTCCGTATCCCTGGGTGGAGAGAGAAGCTGGGGACTGATTGAGATGGCTGGTGACTGCGTTAGTACCCATGGGACTGAGTGTGGCCCCCGGTCCAGGAAGCTGGTGGTGCATAGGGGTCAGGTAAGATCCACAGTCCATACCCCCAAAGTAGGAAGTCGAGCCAGCATATCCTTGACTATAACCTGAAGCCTGAGTGTAGGTCATGGGGTAGGACCTCTGCATGCAGGAGGAGGAGGTGGACAGGGGGTCTGACAGTGGGGAGATGGAGGCCGGGCTCCAGATAGACACAGGAGCGCTGCTGCTGGCAATAGTCGGGACTGAGGCGCTAGAGGAGGGAGTGAACTGGCCACTGGTTCCGCTCTCTGAACTCACTTCCCGGGCTGGAGAAGTCTTCTTCTTGGCAGGCCTCACTTTGTTTTGACCTCCGTTCTGCTGCTGCTGTTGTTGTTGTCGGCATTTAGCTCTTCGATTCTTGAACCACACCTTGAAAGGGAAAGACACTCCTTTAACATGGAATCAGCAACCCCTTAAGGAAAGAGTGGCTCTGGACGGCAACTCTGCCCCCCAAGAAAGATGAGCTCAAGAGGCCCTCCTGCTACAGGAGACCCCCTGAGACACTCTCAGACAAGCTTCTCCTCTCCTTATTACTGGGCCGAACAATAAAATTTAAGATAATCCTCCAAGTCATATGGCTAAAATGTTTCATCTTGCTTACCTGTCTTACACACGCACACACACATGCACGAACGCGCACACACACACAGGGCTGCTGCTGTATTTTGAGATATTTGGAATAGGATGTATCTATGTCTTTTGGAGGGAAACGCAAGAAAAAAGAGTGAAATAATTCTCTTGTTACACGCCAACAATAGCAACCTAGATTCAAAGTTTGCATTTTGTCTTCCAGGCTAATACGGAGGCTGGTTTCCTTATCTTACATTTTGCCCCTTCTAGAAGGGCTCCTGAAGACGTAGCTCCAAGGGGAAGATGAGTTCTATTGAGGACAGAGTGAAATATCGTTTGCTGAAAGCTGCTCTGAGCTAAACAGGGCTATCCCCATGCCCTCTGCTTGGCTCTGGAGGACAGACCACTGTTGATTTCTAGGACTCGAGCCTGCGCCTTCAGAGCAGCTCCGTTCAGCCTGGAGGTTCTGCCTCCTGTACTGTGCTCACTGGCTTGTCAACTGAAACCTGCAACCTTGAAAATCCTCTTTTCATGCTCTGCCAAGGACGAGCAATGCTTGGACACATTCTCTTCTGGGCTACAAGTTCTTAGTAATTTTTGTCCTCTCTGAAGAGCTCTGCCTGAGGCCAGTGAAGATGTTGGCTCAAGCTCTGCAAGTGTGGTGCAAAGACTTCTTCCCGCCCACTATGAAAAAAACCCCGGTTCTCTACTCTGCAGTTCCTGCTGATGTCTGGCGCTTTCACTAACAGGTCCACCTGAGGGACAGTCCCAGGTGAGCACCGGTTAGATGCTAAACACTTTCCAGAGAACTCTTGTGTGGCGCTTCCTCTCCAGGAAGGGAGGAGGTGACGCTCCCTTTTCCTTTTAGGGGCAAGTGGGGAGAGGGAGTAGCTAAACCAAGGAAGTGTCACTGGGGACATTTTGTAGATATTTTATCTGTCAAATGGCCCGGTACTAGAAAATTCTGTTCAATCCCTAAGAAGTTAAAGAAAACACACTTTTATTGTATTATCTTATTTGGTAAAAGCACCAGCTGTTCCCACAGCCTGGCTCTGTCTCCAGTTTAGGTTATGACCTTGAGCAAGTCATTTGGTTTCTTTACTGTAGAAGTATTTAGATCATCCAGAACGAGAGCTTCTTCCACACGTAAAAGTACATGAGAATAGCAGATAATTTCCATAGAGAGGAAAAAGGTTTAACCACCACTGACTACCCCTGAAATATGCCCATGGGTGGGTCTCTGCCCAGCACAGAACCTAGGGTTCTAGGACTTCATCCTTATGGCCGACATGCTGCTCTTACTCAGCAACCTGGGCCAGAAGACCTTCGCTCGTATGATTAGGAGGGGAGCAAGAAGCCAGCAGAGGCCATGGAGCAGAGTTTGCTGGTCCCCGGATGCCTAAGAATGGTACTGGCCCTTGGATCCTGGACAGGCTGGAGCTCTCTGGAGTCCTCCACAGATCCCATGCCTGGGAGACAGGTACCCAGCACCAGGGTGGCTCCTACCTGCACCCTGGACTCAGGCAAGTTGATTTTCAGGGCCACCTCCTCGCGCATGAAGATGTCTGGGTACCGGGTCTTGGCGAACAGTGCTTCCAGCACATCTAGCTGCGCCCGAGTGAAGGTCGTCCTCTCCCGCCGCTGCTTCCGGGGGGTGGCTGCAGGACAAGAAGCCCAGGGCCCTTTAGGGTGGGGGAGCAGTTTCTCAGTCACGGGGGTCTCCAGCTCCTCACCTCTCCTGACCTCCAGGCCTTACTAAGGTTCACCCCATCCTGCAAGGCCTGGGCCCCACTGCCCATCACGGAGTGAACCCCACGGGTCCAACTCCAGAGGTCATTCCCACTAGATGGTCACTCAGAGAAAGCTAATGAAACAAATGAAATGAAAAAGAAGAAAACCCCCTCAACTCCTCCAAAGCTCTCCCCTAAACTACAACACAAATAAAAAAGCCACCCAGTGAAGTCAAGGGACCTCCGGCAGGATGCCAGCATGGACGGGCCAGATCGCCGCCGTCCTGCTCACCGGAGTTTAAACACTCCACGGGTCTTCCTTTCTCCATCTTTAAAATGGAGACAGAGCTGGAACCTCTTTGAGAATTTACAAAACAGGTCTGAATGAAAAGAAAGCATCGCCCTGGGGGGAAGTCACACCTTTGGGATTAGGTCAGGGAGAGCCCCGGGCGAGACCTCGAGTTGTAAAGGACGCTTAGAAAGGAAACTCAGCTTCTCTTACCTACTCCTAAGAAACTAGATGCCCAGGCAGAAGGAACAAGGGCCTCAGGACCAAGGGGCAAGGGAAGTGGCCTTCCCACCTCACCCCAGTGCGCGCTGAGCCATTGGAGCTGAGAATCCACAGCGCGATTTCCACAACTGCTGCAGACACACCTCCTCACTCCTTCCCAGCCTGACCTCTCCTGGTACAGCCCGTGCTCAGCGGTTCTCAGAGGCTTCTTCACGAGGAAAACCCAGTGGGGACCTCGCCTGGGGCCAGAGAGGGACAGCGTGACACCCACCAGTGCTCCGTCCCCGAGGGGCAGATGACCGCAGACTCACTTACCCGGGTAGCCCACGGACGGGTGCAGCAAGTCCATGCCCGAAGTGGTCAGACTCAGCCCATTGACTGCGTAAGGCGGTTGCTTAAGATAAGACATCATGCTAAGGTTGTTTGGAGGCGCAAAGTTGGCCCAAATTGGGGGGACCCAGCCAGAAGGTCTGGATTCGCCTGGGGTGGACAGGTTCAAGGTCCTTAGTGGGTGGTTTTGGAGTGGTGGAGCTAAGGGCAAAGCAAACAAATAAACAGAGGTGCTAGTTTACTGCTTCGGAGGCAGCTCCCCCACGTTCCACCACTAACTAAAGAGAGCCCAGCCAGGCCAGGCAGAGGCTTTTAAAGGACAGCGCAGACACCACCCCCAGCCCTCCACAGCTGCGCTAGGACAGCAGGGAGACCAGATAAACCTGTCTTCCCCACCCCCACACTAAACTTAAAAAAAGAAGGGACCCTAAGAAAGCAATTACAATCCGCCTTCCCCCCAGAACAAAACCCCACGCCTTCAAATGCACACCTCGCATTCCTATCCCAACATTTGCATAGGACTCATTGGCTGGCACTCGCTAATTGTCTCAAACAAAACTTGATTGGGGCCATTTGCAGGGACAAAGAACTCTTTGGCTAAATAAATAATGCTGATAACAAAGCCCATTGGTGAGAAACAAAGAAACAATTCAAAAAATCTACCTCTGCCCAGACTGTTGCTTTTCCGTGGCAGAGATTTTAATTATCTTAGTTTTTTACCATTTTCAACTCCTTCAAACCTAAAAACGTCAATGCTTTTAACATCTAAAATACCAACTTGCTAAACAACAAACTTGAGAAAACTGCCCAGCCACTATTATTCCACATTTAAAGTCATTTCCAGTAATCATTTTCACCTAATTAGTAGTCTGGATAATTAGATTTCGAGGTAACAGATTTATTAGCGTTTTGGAGAACCTTGATTATATGTGTCTAAAGAACTAAAGCTAAACTAACAAGCACTGAATTTTTAAACGACACCCATCAAATATTTAAGCATATTGCAGAAGTCTTTCACATTGGCACAAGGCTCTCCAGAAATTCTGAAGTGAAGCGAAAGGCCCACCAATCAGATAATAACAAGCCCCACATTTGCAAGCACGAGGGTGCGCGACTGTGGTGCCAGCCGCTTCCATGTTGATTTAGAGGTGTGGAGGCTGCAGACCCTGCAAAGGCGAATTCTCCAGCATTTGGGTCCTCAGCAAGCTGCGCACTGTTTCCTGTTAACTCGAACTGCTTTTGCACATTTTCGTTTTAAAGGAAGTAAATACATAAACACCCGAAGTTGTGAGACTAATAGAATTTCACCCTCCTTTTCAAGTTCTCTACAGTCATAAAAGAAAAGGAGCTGAGGGAAGGGAAAGGAAAGAAGTTAATTTACTTTCTTCATCTGAGTTCTTCCTTCTCCTCCCTCCCTCGCACAGAGCTCCAACGGAGATCTGGATATATGACCTGGCAGCCTTTGCGAGTCTGTCTTTAGTATCCTTAAAACGTGGCACGCAGCCTGCAAGAATCTCTACTTTGAAACTTTGACACGATGAGAGAGATGCACTCAAAATGGCGGATACAAGACTAGGAGTTCCCCCTACTTTCAAAATAAGTCTCAGGGAGTTTTAAGGACCCTGGATTTTCGTATTTACATTGCTTAAGACATCAAGGCACAAAGTTCCACAAATAGAACTGGGTGACTTCAACTTCTTCCTGCTTTAAATTCAGCACACAAAGTCACACTTTTCCAACTAAAATATAATTAATGAAATCTTGTAAGTGTTCACCTTGGAGAAGTTTGAAAAACTAATTCAGCCACCCCTACCACAAAGACTGTATGGCTTTTATCCTTCCCTTTTCAAGATGCAGTTATGTGGAGGCTGTGCAAATAATACTGCTTTAAAATACAACCATGTGTTTGTGTAAATAGCGTCTAAGCTGGGGCTCTTTCGATTAATACAATCTTCCTACCAAGTAAAGTTCTGAACTGCCAGACAGAAACCTAGAATCATATCAAATGTACACATGAGAAATATGGAAATGTTTTTACACGTCTCACTCTCACCCAATTAGAAATGCCTGACACACCACACAATAAAGTAGCACATTCTAACATAAAAAGCAGTTGGACAACAGAGAAGCCTGGACTGAGACCCTTCTTGGAACACCTTTGCCCTTACCATCACAAAACGCCTAAAATTCTCGGGACAGACTATTTGCACTTTTACTCCTGGACCCACCTTTAAAAGAAAAAGAAGAAAAACAAAAACCAAACCACGGAGGTGCCCTCACCAGCCAGGCCAGGTACGCGCGGCTCCAGGAAGGGGCGCCAGGCCCTCGCCTCCAACTTTCATGGCCCAGTGAGGACGCCCGCGTCCTTCCTCTCGGAGCGCAGTCCGGAAGGGGAGAAAGGAATTACCCTTTCAAACCCGGACGCCTCCGGAGGCCGGCGGGAGAGGCGCGGGGCTTCTGGAGAGCCGCTCCGGCGCGGGAGGCCCGCCCGCCCTGCCCGCGCCCAGCCCGCGCCGCGGCCCGCAGCCCCCAGCTAACGGTCAGCCCCGCAATCTGGCGCGTCCCCTCCCCCCTTGTTTTTTTCTTCCAAGAAGCCTATCTACCAGTTGCTGTATCCTCGCTCAATAATAATTACCTCGTCCGAGAATTAATTATAATAAATGTTTTCTTGATAAACTAACGAGATAATCCGAGGGGCACACGTCCCTTAATTACAGGCCGCCGCGCTCGGCTCTGCTGCTCGTCCTGGCTGATTAATTTTCTGCCTGATGGAAAAGAAACAAAACTACACGCACTGGCGACTGGCCTGCTCTGGCGGCGACGGGAGGAGGAGGAAGAAAGGGCGCCCTGGGCCCGCGCGGAGCAGCCGGCGCCGGCGTCCCCGGGAACTCGAGTGAAAGTTTCTGCCCTCGAGGAACAGGCCCGTGCCAAGGGGTTGGCCGGGACCTGCTACCCGCGGGCCGGCCGGGCAGGCCGGGGAGGTCGGGAGTCTACCTGGCCGGGGGAGGAGCCTTCCCTCCGGGGCACCTTCTGGGGTGGGGAGGCCTGGGGCGCCCCGGAGGCCGCGGCCCCGACGCCGGGGTCCGGCAGGAGCCCCAGCGGCCCGCGGCTGCCGCCCCATCCGCCGCGCCGCTGGTTCGGCCCAGGTCTCGGAACTCCGCGTCCCGGGCCCGGACGGACGCTCGCACCACCATCCCAGCGCCCGCGACACCGACTTCAGCGTAGTGCGCGGCGCTCGCCCGGCTCGGGGTGACTGCGACCGGAGGGCCGTCCTGGGCGCGAGCTGCGCCGCGGCGATGCCCACAACGCCTCGAGGTCCCGGGCCCGGAGGCCAAAGCGAGCGCGGGCCCCCCGCCGCGTCCCAGCGCCCGGCTCGGAGAGTGGGGCCCGCGCAGCGTCGCCGCAGCTAGGTGCGCCGGGGACCCGGCACCCCGCTCCTCGGCCTCAGCCTGGGGACCGGGCGGAGGGAGAGGGCGTGATGCTAAAGACCCGCAGAACCTAAGGCCCTTAAAGAGGCCGGGACCCGAGTTGCTCCGGCGGGGAGAGGGCAGAGCGGGGAGCAGAGGCCGCGCTCCCGCCGGCGGTTCGCCGCAGTCTGGGCTCGTCCGGGGGGTACAGGAACCAGAGGCCGCCAGGCGCCTGGCCCGAGGAGGCGCCGGCCTCGTTATTACCATTGTTTCCATCCATCCATCTAGCTGCGTCTGCATCTTTTTGTAATGTCCTTGGGAACCATCCCAACGACCCCCCAGCAACATCTCGGGGCCCAAACGCAGAGATCCAAGGGAAAAGCCCAAATGGCGTGGACGTAATAACACAACCACACACGAAATCCCTCCCTCCCAAACCGGAGACTGAACTCGCAGGCTTTCGACGACGATTCACCGCGGCCACCCCAGAAGCGCGCTCTCTCCCTGCCTTCGCTCCCGCCCTCTCCTAGACCCTCAGCTTTGCGCAGTGATCATTACAGTATTACTCTTCCGCATTTTCAAGAAAAAACACATCAGGTCTCAGAAGAACTCCACACTCGCGGATGAGACGGCTGACTGAAGGTGCGGGGCAATGGGGGCAGACAGAGGGACCCACGGACAAGGAACAGACAGACGGAGGACACTTACCTCACAGCCGCATTGGAGGTTAGAAAAAAAGTATCCTTCAAAGCCCCAAATACCCAGCTCTCCTAGAAGAGATCAAGAGTACCGAGTTAGAAACCTTGTCGTCTCCACCCTGTTTAAAAAGTCAAACACAACGCCCCAAATTTTTAGAGGAAAGTGAAGCGGTGGCCCGAGTTGGAAACACGCGCGTGCCCCTCCACGATACGTACACGGCGGACGTGGGTGCGAGGACTGCTTCCGAGATTTTTATTTTTAATCACAGTGGAAGCCGAGTTGGAGCTGAGGCCGGTTCCGCTCTCAGGGAGATTTGCTGAGAAAGCGCCTCTCTGGCAACTTTTTGACGCAAACTCTCCAACCAATGGCAGGGAGAGAATGATTGACACATCTAAGCCAGAGGGAAAATAATAAAAACACACAACAGGGGGAGGAAAACAGGCCGCGGCTGCACTGGGGGACGAGCAGTCAACAAATCCAGGCCTCCGACATTACCAGAATGTTCTTGAAAGACACTGGGCTCCGCTTAAAATATACATTATGGGCCGGGGCATGTGAACTAATTGTGTAATTAAAATGATGGACAAGGAGGCCTTCCCTCACCTCCGCGTCCTCTTCTTCCTCTACGCTCCTTTCCTGTCTCCTTTTTATTTTGGGAAAGGGGAAAGGACAACCAAACAATGTAGATGGGGAGATAGCAGATATTTAAGTCGAGGCTAGAGAGGTGGGAGCGGGGCTCCGGCTCCGTGTGGCTCGGAAGAGGAAAGGGCCAGACCGAAGCCTCAGCAGCCGATGCCCTCCAGGACGGCCCTGGGCGAGGCTGGAGCCCGCAGCGAGGTGTGGGATGCGGGACACACCAGACACACACACCAGCCCAAGAACGAACTGTGTTGATGAGCCCGTTTCCCTGTTCTTTAAGTGCTCGTCCCCAAGCGATAGACCAGAGCTCCGGGTTTCCAACTGGGGATTCTGGAGCTGAGAAAGCCTCGGCAGGCTGCAGAGAACAGGAACCCCCAAATGTAACTCCAGGGCGGGCCCGGGCCCCGGGGGTGGGGGAGGCCAGGCCCTGCGGGAGCGAACGCCGCCGGCCCGAAAGAAGCAGTGTCTGCCGCGGAACGGACCCACCCAACGCGGGGCGGTGGGCCCCGGAGCTCCCGGGCCGGGCCGGACTACCCGAGCCGGGCTGAGCGCGCGGCGGCGAAGGGAACAGGGGACCCCGCGGGCCGGGCCGCCGAGCCAAGTTCTCCGCCTGGCCGCGCGAGGCGGACCGAAAGGCGGACAGGGACGGGCGGTGAGAGCCGGGAGGCCGCGGCCGGCGTGCGGAGGGGTGGAGAAGGGCGCAGGGCCCGCACGCTCCGCTCTCCCAGCGCCCAGGGCAGGAAAAGGAAAGTGAAATCCCCCGCCGCCGCCGCCTCCACCGCCGCGGCGAGTGGGCGCAGAGAAACAGCTCGCTGCCTTTAATTTGGGGACCTATGTTAATGAAGTTGGTAATTAATTCGTCGCTTTGTTGTCGGTTCTTATACTGTATGTGTAATCAAATGTGGCCGTCCTTGGGATTTACAGCAATTAACGAATTACGGAGTGCGCGCGAGCGGCGGCCCGGCGCCGGGCTGGGCTCCGCCGTGCGGCGCGCAGGTGTCCGGCCCGCCGCGCCCCAGCCCGCGCCGAGGATCCCCGCGGCCGATCCCCAGCGGGCGACGCCGGGCTTGGGCTGGGGGAGGGTGAGTACCTCCCCCCTTCGCGGCGCCGCACCTGGCCCGGCCCGAGGCCCGTCGCTGGGGAGGGACGGGGGCACAGCGCCACGGGCAGTGCGTCCCGGGTAGCGCGGGCCGCGGAGACACCGGTCGCAGGCGCGACGCCTCGCATGAAGGAAGGGCCGGCCCACGCGACCACCTGAAGCAGAGGCTCCTTTGTGCCCCCCGCCCGGGGAAAGACAGGGCGGCCCCTAGATTGAGCCCAGTGATGTTGAAATCGCCCAAGAGAGAAAAAGAAAAAATGAACGTTTTGGATCTGGCTGGGGAGGCCTGGTGGCGATGGGGGGCGGGGGTGGCAGACGCGATTTCCTCGAAGTAAGTGAAACTGTTGGACTGGGAGCTCCTGCCGCTGTGGGGGACTACAGATCTGAGTGGGGGTTCAAGACGCGTTCCGGTGACCCGGCAGCCGACCCTCGCCGGAGGCCGGTTCCGTCGGACTGGGCGGTTCGGGCCGGGGGCGTGGGAGGCTCCCCCTCGAAGCGGCCGGGGGACGGCTCGGCCGACTCCTTTGCCCTCTAGTCTAATAACTTTGCAGGAGCACCGGGCCAACAAACCACGGGTTGGAAATGGACAGTGTTAAATAAACAAGGGTCTCTTTAAAATTCTCATCCACTTCAGATGTCTAAAGTAAGATTGTGATGATTTTGTCACGGTTTGGTAAATTTACCCCTTTAAGAAGCTTTCATAAATCCCAGAACACACCTTCAGCCAGATTTGAATATAGATTTAGGTTTTAAAACCCAGAAGCTGGAAACACCGCTTTATCAAAGAGAATTTCCCTTTAGCTTAGCAATGTGCTGAAGCTCTTAAAAGATTGGATCTGAGAGAGAGGGTGAGAGAGAGAGAGAGAGGAGAGAGACCTAGAAGAGAAAGAGAACTAGAGACAGAGACGCAGACAGGGAGGGGGAAAAAGACTCTTTTTTTCTTTCTAGAGGAATTCTGCCCAGACTCTGCAGCAGTTGGTAGCAGCAAGCTTTCTCCTGGGTGTCGCTTGGAAAAGTTGCAAAATTGCTCCTCACCTGTAAGAACATGCTCTTTATCTTCCAGTCTCTTCTTGTCAATTTGGAAATTGCAGACAGCCCGGCTCAGGTACTGTTTCCGCAAACCTCCTCTAGGTCAGGACAAAAGCCACGGGCTGGGGGTGGGGGCGCCGAGCTGTTTCACTGAAAACCTATAGAGCTTTGTGGGAGAAAAAGACTCCTGGGATGAGAACTTCTCACTCTTGATTTTCAGTAAGTTCTTGAACTTCCAATATACTTACTATATCTGTTCGTTGCATTTCCTCCTTCCATGCTTAACTTTTCCCCCTGCGTCTTTCAAATTTTTTTCTATAAATTCAACCTATGGTAGCATGCTTTGTATTTTAAAATAATTTTCACGAACAACTGGATTGTTTTTAACTGCCATGTGTATGGTTCTCTTGCTATACGTAGGAGATATGTGTGCTCCGAAGCTAAAGGGAAAATAATGCTATAGGGAATCAAATTGTTTTTCAAAGCTTGCGTGTGGTTTCCAACATATGGCTGATATTTATATTTTGAAATCTGGGTTCGTGTTTAGCACTAACTGCAGTCACTTTCACCACCTCCGCATGCCAGGCCAGTTTAAAATATTCCAAACTTTCCTCCAAGTTTATTAACTATGATGGGGGGCCCACAGAGGGGGAGGGGGAAATAAGAGAAACAGGGATTCTTCAAGGCTAATTAAAAAAGGAGAACAAAAACCTATATTCCGTGAAAGCATAGCCTTTTAGGGGGAAAGAAGCCAGTCGGATTCCCTGAACACTTACTTTAGAAATATGATTAGTTTCCAAGCTTTTCAGCAGCTCGGTGGACAGTGGGGGCCCGTATTTTGCTTTGGAACTACCACAATAATTATAAAGACGTCATTAAACTTTTAGATGACTTTATCACAAACTTTGTCAAGGTTAATTGTGATTAATTTTTAAATGAGGATTTAATATTAGCAATCAGGTAGAATTGGGAGGAAAATAGGAAGCAACAGATCCCTGCTGAATGAAGCTTGAGTCGCTCATTCCTTGCTTTGCAGTCACCTCAAAAAAAGAGTAAGGGGGAAAGAAACAACTTCAAAGATAGAATTGTGCTGTCTTGATAAAAGAGTAGGAGGCAAACTCCAAATGCAAAAAAAAAAAAAAAAAAAAAAAAGAGAAGAGGGCCATGTTGTTCCGGAATGAAACGGATTAAGATTGTGTGACAAGTGTGAGATGTGGGGCTGGGAGACCTGTATAGCTGCGTGTGAGCTGGGCGCTGTGCGTCTGTCCCGGGCGGGCGGTGTGGGGCCAAGGGTGTGCACAGAGCAGCTCGGGTGTGGGGAGGAAACGAGTGTGAGTGTGAGGTGGAGGGGTGTGTGTGTGTGTGTGTGTGGATGGGAACGCGGATGGAGTGATGAATGGTGGTAGCTGTCAGTTTACATAATTTTCATCTCCTGGTCCTGAAGTTTCCTTGAAATCAATTCTACTGCAGGCAGCAGCCTTGAGCTTACAGAGCTGATATAAAACAACCATTACAGTCCAATATCTCGCCTGTTTGCAAACTTCATTTAAAACTGGAGGAAAAAAGACCCAGGAATGGTTTTGTAAGAAAGAAAGAAAAAAGAAGAAAAGAAAACCACAGTGAAGCTTTAAACTAGTTTGGATAAATCTCTAATCTTTTATTTGTAACCTTTTACAAGCTTTATTTCCCGTATATGAAAAGCTTCTTTTATATGGGCACGACAGACTTTTCCTTTGGATTTTTAATTAGAACCCATCAATTGTAGCCATATTTAAGAATCAATATAAAGTAATCCTTCGAGATGGGATAAGGTTTTAATCGAAAATCTAATTTCGCACTCTTTGCAGATCATTTTAAGGGGCTGGTTGATTAAAAGAAAGAATTCAATATTTAAAAGACATAACACATAAAACCCGGAAAAGATCGTGTCTGCAAGAAACCAACTGATGTTGCCTTACAAAGAAAAACTGTTGTCAGGAACTTTTTTTTCCTACTTAGAAGAATTTGACTTATTTTTCTCCAGCACTATTCTCTAACGTGACTCCTATGGTAATAGGCACCTTGAATGGGGAGTGGGGGGGGGGAGAAATGATTTTTTTCAAAGCAGTACATCTTATCCAAAAGCAAGTCACCTAAATTTTTTAATCGACAAAGAAAACACAGCTCTTGCCAGTTCCTTTTCTCTGCTAGCTCCTTGGATCCCAGGGCTGCAGACCGAAGGGCGCACTTTTCATTTCTGTTCATGAATCCAAACTTCCCACTTTCACATCCAGGAACGAACATTTTTGACCAACTGGAAAACGTCACGTTGACAATTTGTCATTTCTTCAGCGATGACAAAGTCGCTTATCATAAAGGCATAGAATTTTAAACGGTTCTGTCAGAGTCGCTGGCTTCCAATTTGTATTTTATATTAGAAAGAGAGAAAAATCAAAGGAGGGAAGGAGGAAAGCAGACGAAAACTCTTGTACCTACATAGTCCTGGTACTTTTTTCTCACGAGTGATCAGTCAGGATATTTGGCCCATATCTAAATGTTACGGTACATTTTTGACATTCACCATTTTAAAGAACTGTAGCTCGGCTGTGAACCAGAAGGAACCCTAAAAGTATACAGAGATCTTTTCAGAAATCATTGTGCCTGTATTTATTGTTGTATCTGTTAAGTGCATTTGAAAAACACCCGAACTCTTCGTGTTTGCTTGTTAAAATCTGAACGAAGTGGGGTTGGACATGTTCGATACCCAAATTTCATTTGCAGAAATTTCAATTTATTTAAAAGCCCGGCGTTTAATGTACTACATACCACATGCATTTTAGAGAAAACGCTCTTGTATTTCTCCGTAATCGTGTCTAATGAAAACCTGGGATTTTCCACCATTAAAAAAAGTGAAAATATAATGCATCTTCATTAGGAAAATTGACTGCTGTGCTCGCGACGGCTCTTAATTGAAAAGGCACCCTGTTTTAATGGTGTGGTTGAGAAGAAGATTACATACTTTATCCAAACACAAAGACAATTAATAATGGGAAGCGGCTGCTGCCATTAGCTCTAATGTGGCCGCAGCGCCGTCAGCGCGGGGCTCGTACCTGAGGCGCCGCCGCTCCCCGCTCCTCCTTCCCCAGGCCGCCCGCGCCCGCCTCGCTCCGCCCGCCCCGCCGGCCGCCGAGCCGACCCCAGGGCCCGGCACCCGCTCCGAGACGCTGGACGAACCAGGCTGGGGCCCATCAGGGGAACCGTGTCCTCGCGGCCGAGCCCGGAGGACGCAGGTGGCGGCCGGGGAGCCGCGCTGCCTGGCCGGGCTCGGGCTCTCGGGGGCGGCCGCGCCGGCCCAGCTCCCCACCCTTCTGCAAGAGATGCTCCCCAGGGAGCCCCTGCGCCCGGGCCGCGACGGCCCAGCTGGCTCCCTCCGGGTCGCTCCTCCCCGTCCGGGTGGGGACCTGGGCGCGGCTGCGGCTACACCCAGGGAGGCCTTCGGGTCCCTTTGCCGAGGGCTTGGGGAGCGCGCGCCTCGGGGCATCCCGATCTCTTTGCCCAGCCACAAGTGGCGCCTGGGAGAGGAGTTCTGAGGGCCAGGAAAGCGTCTAGGGGGGTGGGGGGGCGACGGGTAGAGCTGCCCAAAGGACCCCACACTTCGGGCCTCGTGGAGAAGGAGGAAGCAAAGGCTCCATTGCCCGAGATCCACGGGGACACCTCTCCCGCCTTGAGTGGTAGCCTCACAGCTTCGCCTAAACCAGCTTCTCTCAGGCGCCCTGGATGAGGGGGCGCTCCCTCAATCCTACCGCACTTTCCTTCCGACTTTGGCGGCTCAGGGCTTTCATGACTCTTCCCCTGGGCTACAAAGCCTCTGGAGGCCCTGAAGACAAGTAGGCTGCTTTCTCTGAGACCCAGGCTCCTTTCCCCCTTCCCTTAGGAAAGCGGGTTTCTAGAACGTGGTAACCTCCCTTTGGTGAAAGCCAACTCTATGAACCTCTCTTCTTCCTCACCTCAGTGTAGGACCAGGTTTCCCTGTTCGTTTTATAAGCATTTTTCAGATGGTGAACTTTAAGTACAGTGCTCCAGTTACATACCATCCATCAGCCAAACCCTAGTGTCTGCTTTTGGTGAGGCCCAGTGTGGGCTAAGGATTACTAAGGAGGGACTAGTTCTCTGGCCAAGTGAAAAGTGGTTCTCTTTGTAGATGGCTTGAACCCTAGGTGTTACTTGCACAGTGTAAGAGCAGCAACAGACTGGTTTGTGTTTGTGGATCTGTTTCTTGGCATTTAACCTATGGGTGCTCGGAGGCATCTTTATTAGCATGTGTCTGACTTTGGACAGGCACTCAATAATGACATTCTTAATCATTTATTGAATACCACTTAAGCTAGTTCAGCAACAGACAGTAACTCTTAGCCTAAATAGCAGATTCCTGGTAGCTTAGTCATCTAATGAACAAGCAAAAAAGTCAAAGATGTAATTGCTTCCAATATTTAGCTCCTGCATGTGATAATGAAGGAAACCAACTGAGGGAAGCACATGCCACCAAATATAGATGGCACATTTTGGGTCACTTATAAGAAAGCAGTTTCTTTTCGGCTTTGCCTTCTTGTATTGGATGCATAAAACGTCAGGAGAAACAGCAGAGCAGCCAGGCATCATCTCTACAATCAACAGAACGAGGGGCTTGAGTATATCCTGATCGTTTCTTACCATCTCAATGACAAAACAAAAGTAGGAACAGCCTGGGTGAAGTCTTTTTCTAACAAAAATCAACCTATTGCCACTAGATATTCACCAAGAAATAGTTCATTGCAAACTAGTCTCTTGCTGTGCAAACAAAGCAGTCCCATTGTTCAGCTCCAGCTTGGGAATCCAAGGCCTCATGCATTCCAGGCAAGTGCTCTACCACTGGGCTACATCTCAGCCTGATTCTGTTATCTTCACAAAATGACTTAAGGTGGCCTGTAGTTGACTCTGTGCACTCCAAGTCAATTGCAGAACCCTAATGAAACAAAAAACATTTTACATTAGACTATATAGTGTCCAATCTGGTTATACACTTTGCTCACCTATGACAGAATAAGATAGATTTCCTTTCATATGCAGTATTTTCACTGAAGGCTCAGATTGACTAAAAATGTATGATTATCAATACGAAAAGCCTACAGAGCACCCATCCTTTTTTTTTTTAATACAGTGGGCTGTAATACAAATTCACATTCATTCATGAGTTCATTGAATAAGCATTGCCTGTGTCATGGTAAGGAATTGATTATGTCTAGAGATGTCTCAGGGCCAGGAAGCAAGTTACTTTATTTTCTCATTTCAAATAAGCAGGGACCTGTGATAAACATTTAATATCAAAGTTTATATTCTCCATCCTCTTCTGGACAAACTTGGTCTTAGAGGGACCTGCTAGTTGCTGAAGGTTGTGAGTACCAGGGTCGGTCACCCCTAGCAGTGTCCTGGGGAAAGCTATGGCAGCTGTTTTCATGAACTGACCAAAATACACGACTCTTGATATTCAGATTAGATTTGTTTCCAAGACATAGAATAAAAAAGTAATTGAATATGTGATTTACTGTGCATTTGGCTAAAGTACTTACTTCCTAGTAGAAAATAAATTTTTGGTAGGAATAAAAACACACTAGATTTGACTCTATATGCTTTTAGCCATTATCTAATAGAACCTCTAAAAGAAAATGAAAAGTATTCAACATATTATAAATATAACTCTCTAAAATCTTTCTGAGCTATAAATAGTCATTGCATATTTATTTGTTTGGGGACATTTTAGTTCTTGCCAGTTCTGGAAAATGCTGTTTTATTTCCCTTCAGATTCCAAATTTCCCATATAACAACTTACATTGAAATGTAAGTTTTTTTTTAACCAAGATTCTCCTCCCCTTTTTATTTGCCTCCTATCTGTAAAACAAATATTACCATCCATTTTCTATAGATCTGGATGAAATAATTGGATGTGATGATCAAAGGACTGTTTGGAACTGAGTCTCCACAGAGGTGGCTGTGTAGAAAGTCCTCTCTTTTGCTGATGAACTCTGGCTGGCAGGAGGAATTAAATGCTACCTCTTATGAAGAAGTCTTACTGATCTGTGTCTTTTTGGATGCACTAGAGTCTCGGAGCCATATCATCCAATAGCTGTTTTATTTTCTGGGCAAGATGCGTGGGGCAGGGAACCCATGTGGGGCTTATGGTCGGCACGGGGTCGTACTGATTATTGCATTGGGTGAAAATTATACAGAAGGGTTGTGGGGTTTTTCATTTGTTTTTTTCCTAAAACATCCAAAAGTTAATTTTTTACTTTCCTCATTCGGCCTTAAATTTCTTTTACAGCTAAGAGGCTATGAAAGCCCCTTTGCTCTAGACCTGTTTATTTGGGTGTCCAAGGTATGTTTGTTCCAAGGACTGCACTCGAGATTTTTAAGTGTCACAGATTCTTCAAACTAAACCCCTATGTTCTTTATATCACTCTACCAGTTTAGATTGTGCAATCTTAAGACTGGAAAAAAAAAGTTTCCATGAGATTAGGCAGCTATTTATATTATGACTATGAATTTATTAAATTTAACTGGCAAAGAGATCTATCACAAGTAAAGAAGGTGAAAATGCGGGCTTAAAATATTCAGGACTGAGAATAGAACATTTAATTTCTGACTCTCTCTGCAGGTGGGGTATGAAATAGAATGCTCGTGTTACTCATGCCAGGGTGCTTGCCTGTGTTCACACTTACGGGAGGGATGTAGCAATGGAAAGAGAGCCTTAATAAAGTGCAACAGCACTGTGTAAAGATCCAGTAGTCTTAAGGAGAGCAGGAACTGTCTTACCGGAAAAGGTGTGTTTCTTGGTGCCCAAAACGTACAGGAGAAAGATGGTGAAATGAAAAGAGCCTGATAATCCAGACTCCATCAGCAGCCATACCCGGTGACAGACCCAGAGGCGACTCCAAAGCCACCAGGGCAACTGCCTGTTCAGTTTGCCAAAGAGCCAGATGCTGCTGCTTGGAAGAATCTCCTCCACAGCTTGATGTCTGGGCCCTGTGATTGCTGTCCAAGGAACAGTGGTGGGCACGCCGGGCGAGTGCAATCCGGCACCCACGGCAGCGTCTCCTCTTTCAAAAAGAGCCATTTGCAACTTGCTAAGCTTTAAAACTTACAGCTGATTTTATTAAACTTAAAAAGAAAAATGAGAGCTAGGATAAATCAAGGCTGTGTATTGGCAAAGTCAATCCTCTTAAAACTTCATTCTGCTTAGGGGTCATGAGGATTTGGACATTTGGAAGAAACAAAAGACCATCTACCATTCGCAGTGATGGAATAAAAATCACCCCAATCTATAAGAATGGTGATGTAAAAGGTGCTTATGGTTTGTGCTGCCAACTATCAACATTCATAATGTTTTGCAATATAGTTTCGGTTGTGGGTGCCGGTAACATGTTTACAGTGAGTGAGATTTAAGAGAAAAAATTATGTCTGCCCGGTTGGTTGCTGAGTCACTACCACCTCTTCTTTTGTATCACCAGCAAATTCACATGAAGTAACGTCCCTTCTTTTCAAAATACGTGTGAGTTTGCTGCTGTAGCCGGGTGAACATAGCTGTGGACTTAGATTCAGCCCCACCACTTCAACAAATGGTTGTAACTTGATCCCAGCGAACAGCCAAATCAATACTCTTTTAGTGTCATCTTTTATGTTTTGTAATTATAGGAATTTTCCCCTTAATATTTCCAGACTCTGTCCAGTAACCTGACAGTACGTGTTGAAGCGCTAGAGCCAAGCTGTCATTTCTTTAATCACTGTGATCAGTGTGACTTGTGGCATGATTCATGCGGCCAGGGTACTAACAATTAAAAAGATAATCAAAATATTTGGATAGCCATGACTCATGGTAAAGCAGTGTCACTCCACCAGGGGTGCTTTTTGCCTCCCAGGAGACACCTGACAAGGTCTGGAGACTTCCAATTGCTCCAAGTGCTGTCCACTGGGCAGAGCTGGGACCACTGCTGAACTGCTTACTGTCCACAGAGGCCGGCCCTCCACAGCAGAGTTAGCTGGCTCTGAACGTCAACAGTGTCAGGGAGGAAAAGTCTGGTGCAGAGAAATGGTAGCATGCTTAATCGTATTGATATATTGTATTTTTTATATTTTTAAAAACTTAGCAGTCACAAGCTGGATATAGCTACTAAGTATTTTCATTAATCCAGATTTTTTAAAAAACCAAAAGATCACTCAAACATCTTTATATTTGGTATCATATAGATAAGACATAAAGCCATAATATCATAATCACTTTCTATAAAATATATTCTCATCCACCCCTAATTATCACTTAAAGACATGCTACACTTTGATGAAATTAACAGTAGTTTTGAGTTATGATACTCTTGTTACATGAATAAGATGACAGCTCAGGAGAAGAAAGTGAAGTTTTTAACCTTTTTTAGGTTAGTTAAGTTCTAGAATTTCTTTCTGGAAAATGCAGAATTTTTTTCCACTTTCTTTTAAAATTTCTGAAAAGGAAAATGAAAGCCATTTGCAGCCCCACATCTTATAGGACTAGATTCTCCAACACCGTGTGTAGCTTGTCTCCCAATAGTATTTCCTTAATTCTCGGGTGTTCTAGCGGAAACCATTGTCCCACAGGTAGAACTATAGGGGTGGGGGAGGCGGGGACTGAGGACGGAGCCCCGGGGCCAGCTCTGTGATACTGAGCTCTGCTGTCATCCCTCAATCCTACCTCTTCCCTCCTTGACTATGAAAACCAATGGGTCAGATCGAGATGAAGGGAGCTGTCAGTGGGTCTTCAGGTGCAGGTTGTAAGACATTTGTACAGAGCCCTGACTAGAAGAGGGAGCTGAGTCAGAAGGGTTAAGAGGACTGGCCAAAGGCAGAGAAGCCCAGAACAAGTTACAGAAACAGAAAGGACAAACGTGAGCTAATGGAGTAGGGCCCAACCTTTAAATAGCAAGTCAAGCAGCAGTTTGTATTAGTATCCAGGCAGTGTTCTGACTGGCTGCTGCTGTCCTCCCAAAAGTCAGACATTGACCCCTAACCTCTCAGAGGAAGGAGGACTGTGGGTATGTCATTAAGTCTTGAGGCCACGCCCTCCTGGATGGGATTACTGACTTTAGCAGAGATGCCTGGAAGTACTTGCTTACTTTTGATATCATGTATAGCAAGAAGTTGCTGTCTATAAACCAGAAAGTAGACCATCATCACTGGGTGCTGACTCTGCCCTCATCTTGGAATATAATCTTCCAAATGATGGTCAGTAACTTTCCATTGTTTTTAGGCTTCCCAGTTTATGCTATTTATTGTGGCAGCCTGAATGGATTGAGATGAAGAGTTGGCAGGAGGACAAGGTGCTGGTCTAACAAACACTGGGATGTGGGAATCAATGGTTGTGAGGCAGACACCAGGACCATGGAGGTAAATCCCCAGCCCCTTGACTGTGAACTTGAACACAAGGAGAGTTTCAAAGCACACACTGGAGAAAGCCACAAAGACTACCGAGGCAGGTCTGGTGAGAGCCCAGGAGTAGGCCAGGGCAGCACAGAGAGAACCTCCAGCTCCTTAGGGAATCCCTAAGCACCTGTGAACAGAATGTTGATAGAAACATGGGCATAGACCCCAGCGAAGGAGAAGCATCCTACTGCCATTAGGAAGTAGCAAACACTCAGCTGAATCCTGTGCAGACCCTACGTTGTGTGGAAAGAATATCTTGTGGGTACAGACATGGATACTTGGCTGAGGAAATTTCTAAGTAAACTGTTGAAGGAACACCCTGGTTCCTCTTGACTGCTTATAGTAAAATGTGAGAAGAGAGTAATTATTTAGTGATGGAATTATTAATCAAAGAGAGTAGAGCTCAAGGACTTGGGAAATTTCCAGCCTATTCATTTTGGAAAAAACAAAAGGGACAATCTGCTTGGGAGAGAACAAGGATTTGGGAAGGGACTGTGAGCCGATGAGTGTGGCTTGGCCACCTCAAGGGGAGGCAAGTGCTGTTCACAAAGTCAATGGGGATGCTGGTCAAAGGCTGGAAGTGACGTCTACTCGTAACTCCAAGGGCTTCTCGCCCCATCACAAACCCAGGGTTCCAAAGCTTAGGGGTAGAATGGTTTCGAAGGAGAGGCTTTCACTGCCCAGCTCTGCCCATGTGGCTGTTTCTCCTCCTCAATTTCCCATGTTCCTCAGCTACTCTGGGGGCAGCTCAGGAAGCCCTGATCTGTGCAGCCATGAATTCTTTTATAGAAGTGTCAGAGGATGTCAGGAGAACCCTGGGGCCCAGACAGGAGCAGGGCTGTCCCGAGAAGTCCAGCAGGGCTATCCTCATCGGAGCCTTGGGCTGGGAAGCTCCCAAGCTCAAGACGCCCACCCCTGAGAACTGTGGCATGGGCTGTGTGCAGGGAAGCCGTATGTGGGGACAGCAGAACCAGGGAGGCAAGACCAGCACCTCTAGTCTGGAGGGCATCCACCCACCTCAGTGAGCTTCCAGGGCATAGTTCTTTTTGTTTTTTGTTTTACTTTGTTTTTGAGACAGGGTCTCACTTCATAGTTCAGGCTGGCCCTGAGCTCACCCTGTAGCCCAGGCAACCTTGAACTCACAGTAATCCTCCTACTTGTGCCTCCTGAGGGCTGGGATTATAGGTGTGAGTTGCCACGCCCAGGACAATGGTATGTGGTTACTGGGAGTTGAACTCAGAATTTTGTGATTGCCAGACAGATGCCAGAACCACTGAGCTAAATCCCTGGCCCCAGAGAATAGTTCTGAGCTCAAAAATCATTCTTGAACCCAAAGAGCTTGCAAAATTTTCTTTGTTGTTTGGATTTGCGTGGACCTCGCCCTTCTTTTCTTCTTTCCTGCTTATTTGAAATGCCCTGGCATTGTGGTGTGTGGTGCTGATTGCTGGTGGGCATGAGTCACCACACCTGGTATTGTTATATGTGGTTACTGGGGATAGAACACAGGACGTTGCACTTGCTAGGCATGCACCGGAACCACTGAGCTAAATCTCCAGCCCGAAAATCTGAATTTTTGACTTTGTAAATTGAGACTGGAATGAGTTAAGACTTTTGGAACTGGAAATATGGAATAACTTGTGCCTGTAAGAACCTGTGTTTGGGGGTAGGGCAGAGGTCTATGTGCTTGTGTCTACCCCGAAACTCACATTGAACCCCAAGGTGATAGCACTAGGAGGTTGTTTGAAAGCAATCAGGTCACAAGGCAATAGCTTTTATAAATGGGACTAGTACCTAGTAAGAGAGTCCCCCAAAGAAACAGTAGGAGACCCCAAGGAGGACAGTGCCCTCTTGCTGTGAGGACACAGCTATCCTAAGCCAGAAAGAATGCTATGACCAGGCACCAGATTTGCCATGACCGTATATGTTCTAGGCCCCAGCTTGATGAGAAATAAGTATCTGGGTTTGTTTGTTAGCAGAAATCAAATACAGAGGGCTCTCTATCACTGAGCTACATCTCACTCAGATCTTGTGGGGTTGTCTAGGCTGGGGTCGAACTTGCGGTCTTCCCATTTTAGCCTCCCAGAAAACTAGGATGACAGGCATATACAGCCAGCCCTGATAGCACAGTGACAATTGCAGTGAACCTCCCTTGATAGAAAACAAACAAGTGCCTTCTCTTCTTCACAAATGAGTCTCATTCTTAGGTGGATGGCAGATGCACATGCAGACAGCCTGCAGATACTGCGGATTTTCTCTAGTGCTATGAGCACAGGATTTAGATGAAACCCACCCACTAGTCTCCACCAATTTTAGCTACATGAAAAGAAACAAAAATAAGACGTTCTGAAGGTTGCAGAAAGAATCAGCAGAGGAGAAATGAAACATACTGAGAAATTGCTAACACATCTATTAGTAAAAATGCTCTGTAATCCCAGAACTTGGAAGGCTGAGGCAGGAGGATTGCCACAGTTCTAGGCCAACAGGAGCTACATAATGAGTTCAAGATCAACCTGAACTACATAGCAAAACCCACCCCCTCCTCATCTTATTCTTATGGCACTCTTTTTTTTCTTTGTCTTTTTCTTTGTCTGTTTGGGGACAGGGTCTCACTGTGTAGTTCAGGCTGGCTTTGAACTCACGGCAATCCTCCTGCTTCAGCCTCCCAAGTGGTAGGATAACAGGTATGCACATCATGCCTGGTTCTTATGTGCACTATCATCACTAAATGAAAAACTACACTTTATATACGGCTTACTTGTATGTGCTCTCTATGCATAACCTCTAATATCTTCCCAGTACAGTTTTAAAAGGCCCTGGTATGAAGGTCCGTGCCTACAGTATCAGCTAGTCAGGAGGCTGAGGCGAGATGATCACTAATTTGAGGACAGTGTAAACAAAATTTAATGAAATTCTGTCTCAAAAAAAGAAAAGGAAAAGAAAAAGGGCCATGGATGTAGTTTAGCGAGAAGGGCCTGGGTTGGCTCCTGGTACTGGAGGAAGGGGCGGGGCCCAGCACAGAGGATCCAGGAAGAGCTCTGCTGTCAGGATTGGGACTCAGTGTTAATTTGAGCATGCACCCTGTTTGGATTACTGTGGTTCAAAACAGGAATGAGGTAGAGATCTCAGAGTGAGGAGAAAAGCTATTGTGATGGTAACATCCAATGGGCATTCCTAAAAGCATACTACAGAATCAAAGGGCAGCTTTGTTATGCTAAAATATGGCTGCCGCAATGGCCCAGTCAATGTCTTGAAAAGTGTGAATGTCTTCTGGAGGAAGAATTTAATTTTTAAATTTAATTTAATTTTTTTTTTTTTGAGACAGGGTCTGGCTTTGTAGTTCAGGCTGGCCCTGAGTTCACTATGTAGCCCAAGCTAACCTTGAACTCACTGCACAGCAATCATTCTGCCTCTGCCTTCCGAGGGCTGGGATTATAGGCATGAAACACCACACTTGACATTGTGATATGTGGTATCGGGGATCGAACTTGGGACCTTGCACTTGTCAGGCAGAGGCTGAAACCACTGAGCTAAATCCCTGCCTTTAGAGGAGGAATTTTAAAAATATCTCTCCCTGCCTTGAGGAATCAGAGATGGTGAAAGAACTCGACATAGAACCTATTCCACAGGGACACAGAGAGTCATGTCCCCCTTAGCCACCCCAGCGAGAGAACATGGGACATGAGGACGGGCGGCCCTGTGGAATCTTCACGCTTGGGTATCTTTAGGGAGAAATGTTGGAAGCACTGGTTAAATGGCCTCATTTGTACTCCCTTAAACAATCCCTTGTTTCCTCCCAGTTCTTATTCTATTATGCAAATATAGTTTTAAAATAGTTTTTATCAATAGTTGAGGGAAATAGTTACTTCTGAGTAGTAAATTTTGAAAAGATCTTGTTATGTTTTGAGACTAAATTTATGTTGGGAAGATTTGCTAGCTTTGAAATTCTCCCTTGAGAAAGCTCGGAATCCCAGGATACTTGGTTCTTAGATTTTGTGGTATGTATTTTAAAACATTTTCCTTTTTTTTTTTGTGAGACAGGGTCTCACTTTGTAGTTCAGGCTGGCCCTGAGCTCACTATTTGAGCCCAGGCAAGCCTCAAACTCAGCAATCCTCCTGTCTCTGCCTCCTGAGTGCTGGGATGACAGGCGTGAGCCCACCACACTGGGCTATTTTCCTTTTTTTTTTTAAAGCAATATTAATAAATTTACAAACCCTCATTACATGCCATCGGTTGTACTTTATCCTTTAGAAGACAACACACACACATATTTAAAACACCAAAACCACATGTTACACCCTGAACTCTT
This sequence comes from Thryonomys swinderianus, assembly GCA_004025085.1. Taxonomy (NCBI): domain Eukaryota; kingdom Metazoa; phylum Chordata; class Mammalia; order Rodentia; family Thryonomyidae; genus Thryonomys; species Thryonomys swinderianus. The sequence goes on along the minus strand of PVIC010012304.1, from coordinate 369 downwards.
TTTAAATATTAATTTTGTTTTAATTATCATGCAGTAATACTGATTTGTGTTGATGAATAATTCTGTGAAAGTTTTAGCACATACAAGATTGTGTCACCACTGTTCCTGCACTGTTACTGCTGGAACACAGGAACTCACCATAAGACACTTTCTCACTTTCATCCTCTGTCACAGAAGGACATTCTCTAATGTAAATGCTCAGCAAGTTTACATGCAGCAAAGCAAGTATCAGTGTATATCCACCAGAAAAATGTAAAATGTAAGTGTTTATGCACGATATAGTTTTCCTGAAGATATATTTAAAACACATAACATGCTGAATCCAACCTATTGTGTTCAAATATATAGTTTCACGTTAAATGATAAATA
>PVIC010012303.1:0-39932 GCA_004025085.1 Thryonomys swinderianus | reverse complement strand
ACAAAGGTGACCAGGGGCCTTCACTGCCCCTTTCTGCCTCTTGTATCCCATCCTGACCACCCAGATGGAGTGGCTACTTAGTGACCACACACCCTTCATTCCAGCATGACATCCAGATCCAGCCACCACTGACCAAACGGCACTCTAGGGACATCCAGACCCAACCATAACACCTTATATTGAAGGGTTCCCCAACTAGTACCTATGTGCCTGGCAGACACTCTAGCACCACCATCAGCATTCTTGTGATCTTGCACTACCAGGCTTTGGATAAAATGACAATAACTCTCAATTAATTCTACACAAAAATTACACATAAAGTATATATGAAGGAAAAATATAATGCCTCTTTATCAAAGCCAGAGCCTTATCAAGGTTTCCCTATTTAAACTGAGAACAACCACATTTGGTGGGAATTATGGTGTCCTTAACTTAGGTTAAAAAAGGTGATCAATCATTGGATAGTAAAGAGTTTGGTAAAGAGGACATTTTGTTTTAAGGTGAGAGATGACTATTTTGCTGTTTAAAGTCTACAGACAGAGACATTGCATGGTCCCTTTATTTATTTTATTGATCAGGAATCCATGCATGGGTGCTGCAGTGAATCAGAACCTTCTGAGCAGCATCAGGGCTATGGCGACCCCTGCATGTTGCCCTGAGAACAGGTGTGCCCAAAGCAGGCATCTGAAAGGGAGTCACTGTGAGCCAGCTGCCTCATTGGGAATAAACTTCCTATATGTTCCTTTGAATTTTAAGATTTTTCAGTTGGAATATCTAATGCACCTCACATGTGCTCCTTGTTGGACTTGGTGTTTACAAAAGATGGAGTGATCCAAGTCTTAATTATCCTTAAAATGTACACAGAAGAGCAAAAGCATGGCCTCTGTCACATGTCCCAGCAGCACAAGGACCCAGATGTGACAGAAGAGGCTGGAACAGAAAAGCATTCTGAAGGAAACAGCCTATTGATTAGATGCTATAGCACCAATGAGTTAGCTAGAGCTGTACAACAATTGTCAGTTGCTGTGGAAACTGAGACAAATGCTGCCCTCAATGGCAGTAGAAAATGTTAAGGAGAAAATAAGAATTAGTTGGCATAATGGTTGAGTTTACCAGACAGTGGATTTGCTGCCTGGTGGGGAGACCCCGGGGCAGGGGGGCTCTCAGAACAGGTGCAGCTAGGCTGGGCTGGGCTGGGCCAGGCCAGAAGTGCTAGTTCTGTGTCCACCACCCAGCAGCCTCCAGGAACCGGAGACAGGCATGAGATGTAGCATGTAGACAAACTTCAGCTCAGTTCAGCTCATGAGGCAGATTTAGAAAACGGGATGGAGAGTCCTGCTGTCCTATTAGACAAAATACAAGATGGGGAGTGGTGTTTACTTTATTGCTTCTTTGTGCTTTTCTGTAATGCTATTATTTATGATGGAATCAGTTGTTTGCACTCCTGCTGGGGTTTTAGCAGTTTATTACTAGAATGAGCCTTCCTCCTGGTCTCCCAACCTCCTGTGTCCCTACCTGATACAGTTTTGCCCTCTCTGGAGCCAGTGGGTTCTGTGGGTAGGAATTGGATGCCAGACAGAGTACACATCCCCATCCTATACTCTCTCATGCCAGCCTGGTTACAGATGCAGGTAAGCAGTGAACCTCACTCTCCCATGCCACACAGCTGATGTGTGTGGCACACAGTGGTGTGTCGCTCCCACCTGCAGTGCGTGTGTGTGTGTGTATGTGTGTGTGTGTGGTGTGTTCCTTCTCCATTGCTGTAGACAAGCACTGGTCACCCAACAGAGGTGCTGAGAAGATGGGTTTCTATAACGTAATGGACAATGTGGACCCACAGGGCCAGCCGTATGCTTGATGCTTGGATGCTTTTGAGCTGCTCTGTGAGATGTGGCCATCAGTTGTTTTGGGTGAGGCTCAGTGGCAGGGCTGGCTCAGTGCATCTTCCCCAGAGGCTGAGCTTGGTAGGTGGTAGGACAGGGGAGTAGAGCAACACCTAAGGCAGGCTGCCGGGGCCTGGGCAGACACCCAGACCTGCCTACGGTTCACACTCACTGCATTAAGCAGGATGCAGTGAACCTTGGGAGTGTGATTATCCAAGATGAGGTTTAAAATGAGAAGCTGGGACAGAGCAGAGATGATTCACTATCCTGTCTCTCAGCGAGGGAGTCCGCTGTGAAGCCCACAATAGTGGATTAGCCGAGGCGGAACGACGTCCCTCTAAGAAATACGTGTTTGTTCCTAAGGTCCCTATGCCCTGCCCGAGTCTTACACTTTGTGGGCTGATCCCCTAGTGGTGGTAAGTGCTTCTTTGATGACAAGGTGCTTCCCAGCCACATCTAGATCAGAACCACACTACGCGTTTGGCCACAGCGGCCTGAGAAGTGGACACAACTCACCCATCCCAGGGTGAGAATGACTTGGTCTTGTGAATCGCTCCTGCTCATTGTCTGAAGCCAGGAAATACAATTGAACACACCCCTGTCATGGGACGCTACTTCAGTTCAATGGAGGCAGGCTGCCGGGGCCTGGGCAGACACGAGTGCGGCTGAGGACAGACCTGATTGGCAGAGGCTAGGGCACCGGGCAAGTGGGCCAGTGCCTAGGGACTGTGAACATGCACACGAAGTCAATCTGGCACGTGGTAAGTGGCAGATGGGTGTTAGTATAGGATGTGGTCCTGATCACAGAATTAAAAATACCAAATACACCCTGCATAGTAAGTTTAAGATGGAGATCTAAGCACCATATCTCGTATGTTCCTTCATTTGGCACTTTGAAGGAATCCCGTTAGCTTCTCCCATGTACAGGGGAGGACTCGGGAGGAGAAAGGGTCTGAGATCCGAGGCAAGGCTGGTGGGCTTCCAGGGGCAAGCCAGGCCATGCCAGCCAGCTGTGAGATGGTGCATGCTCCTGCCTCATGCCTTTAGTTCCATGGCCCTTTATCATTAAATGTCACGATGGAAATAGGCATGTAAGTTGCCATATCTGGCTGCATAGATGTTGGTTAGCTTAGTGTCTGTGAGCACGCTTGTCGTGGTGACATCACTGATAGCAGCAGCAATGGTAAGTCATGTGTTTCAGGCTGTAGTCCCTCTGGTCCTGGCTGCAGAACCCGATGGTTAATCTTGACATCATCTGGGCTGGACTAAGACTCAGGAGGTGACTCGGTTAGGAGGATACTAACTATCCCTTTCTCTCTTGTGTGTTTTGTTTTTTATTTTGAGACAGGATCTCTCTATGTAGTTCATGCTGGCCTTGAACTCACTAGCCTAGGTGAGACTTGAGTTTCTGATGACCGTCCTGCCTCAGTCTCTCCAGCACTGGTAATACAGGTTGTGTGCAATCATGCCAGGCAATGAAATTCTTATTGAGGTCATGTGTCAATAGGCTTCTGAAGGTGGGGCATCTCTGGAGGAAGTGAGTCACTGGGTGAGCCCGGAGACTGTGTCTGTCCCTGGGTCCTAGGCTTTGGGCTCTTTCCATGGGCTCTGCTTTGTGAGTTTAGCTACTGTCTTCCACAGGCCCCTCCACCATAATGCCTCAGTTTGGTGCCAACCACAGACCAAGCCTCAGAAACTATGAGCCAAAATAAACTTTTCTTTGAGTCACATATGCCAGCTATTATGACTCAGTGGCCTCAGTCTGACCAGCATTTTATGGCACTAGGGAAGCCCTGGCATACAGGCACACTGTTAGGGGTATGTCCCAACAACCAACAGTCTCTCAGGACACAACACAATCTTAAAGTCCAACCAAGGGCTTTATTATCCTGCAAGGATCCATTTCTCCCAGAGCAAGCCAAGGAGGAAGGGCCCTATTTTTTACTAAGGCACAGTATTGAAAGGTGAAACCTACCCCCTCCACACACACACACACCTCTTACCAGGAGGTTGCTATGCAGAAGCAAGTTACAGAAGTCAATACCAATGGTTAGATCACTGGTTACTGTAGAATAGTGTGTTCTAAAAACATACAATCTGCGGCTGCGCTGATTGGTTGGGTGGAGAGTTCCCAAGGAGACAAGTGCCGGGTTCACAGGGAGGTTTTTAACATAATGGCTGTCTTTAAGCCACTTTGAGGGTCACAACACTATTCCCATTTCCCAGAGCAGGGCCTGATGTGCAGAGGCTTAGCTTTTCCAGTCGGGCAGCAGGTATGTGGAGATGGAGCCCAGGTACCCTCATGGGGAGCTCTGCCGTGTTCCTGAGGGGCCCTTTGGGAACCATAGCTCTGAGGCTCTTCTGAGCTCCTACAGTGGCTCTGAGAAGAATGGTGCCCACACCCATCAGCGGGGTCTCCCGTCCTGTCTCTCAGGTTGAGAGGGCATCCTACCTGGCACTTCCAGAAGGATTTCTTATGTTCAGTCATGTGTTATTGGATTTCATCTGGTATTTTATAATCTTTTAAACATAGTTCTATCCTTTAAAAATTGTGTTTTTGTGAAGTACTTTTGACCTACAGAAGCATTGTGGTGTGGGAATTACATTTTTGATGGCAGACTCTTTCGTATCTTATTCACCTTAAAGCTCAAGCTTGGGATGTAAGCTTTTTATTTATCTTTCACCCTTAATCATAAGACAGCAATAGGAAACCATTCTTTTTTTTTTTTTTTTTTCTTATTTGGCTCTTCGCCTTACTCGTTGGTACAGACCAGTAATTAGGAAAAATGTCTGGCTATGTAACTAGGGCTTCCCTGAATTCTTCGCATTTTTTCATGTACAATGTGACTCTGAACTTGGAATTCTACCACAGACAGTTGTAAGATCTCACACTAGTGCCGTGCTTGGCCCTGTTCACACACACAAATCAGTATCCTACTAGAGCTACTGGGGGTAGAAAGAAACAGGAAAGAGCACTGCACGCATAAGTGTGGCTGCTGGTGACGGTGTGGGCTGTGTGTGTGTGGAGAGTATTTCCAGGTGAACAGTAAGAAATGGGGACAGGAGAGCCAGGTCACTGGGCGACCAGGGAGAGGGCATCAACCTAGTTTTATCTGTGTGGCTTTGAGAGGAGCCCTGGTACATGCTCCAGTGGTTGGCAGGAAGGCAACTCCGTGATCCTGTTGGTCTGTGGTAGAGATGGCCAGGGCTCTTAGCCTGCTGGAGCCCTGGAATCCAACCTGCTCTTCAGCCCCAAGTGGGGCCGTGGTCAGCTCCACACGGGGAAAATCATCTGGTGTCTCACAAGCCTGATTACTCAGTTCTACCCTTTCAGTTACCCTGGCAACTGTACATTTTCATGACAACTTTTGGAAGAATGATGCTCCTTATTTGCCACAATTAAAAATAGATCATTCTTTCATCCATTTTTACAGGTTGAGTGAAACATTTAGTACTTTTACTTCAGATTTGCTGTGCACACGAGTGACAATAAAATTCACCCCAGGACCTGGAGTTTGACTCAGTCACTTTCTTGTCACCAGGACAAATCCTGACTCCACACACAAAGGAACGGAAGGTTACTCGCTTCCCTTCTCTGAAGTTACTGTCCAGGGGCTGCATGTTCAGGTTGGGAGCAGCAGGGAGAAGGGCTGTGGTGTCAGGAAGCAGAGAGGTAGAGGAGGACGAAATCCTTCACGCCCAGGGATGACCTCTTCTGAGCAGGCCACACACCCAGCTGCTGTCAGCACATGCCAAGGAGCAGCTCCCAGGACTGGATCGCTTTCCAAACACAGGAGATGGGGACACTGCAGATCTGAATCATAGCAGAGGTGGAGTTTGACTGGATAAGATTCATGTAGTATGAGCTTTTATACAACTTGTGTCAGTGTGAATAGTTCTTTACAGATAAGAGAAGTACCAAAGAGTGTCCGGTGTCTCCCGGAGAGGGTGGGTGCATGGCCAGAGCTGCTTTATGTCCAGAAAGGTCTGATAAAGTCCTTAGGATAACAATGACCTTCTCATGACAGAACAGGGCATCCTCTCTTGGCTGCCATGTGGTGGCCTGGGCTGCAAAGGCTGAGGAAATACAAGTCCTACTGCCAGCCATGTCAGTTGTCTATAGTGCCCAAGCTGGGCACCAAGTCTCTCCCACTCCCACTCATTCGCCTCTTTTTGCACATGAGCTGGCATAACCTACCCAGCCTCAGTGTTCAAAACTAGGAGGGAAGAGGCCGGCAAATTCCTTTACTGGAAACAGGTGCCTGTCTAGACCTCTGCTATACACGACCATAGATAAGGCTGTGAATACCATGCCCTAGAGAGGGGGCTAACACCTGAGCTCAGAAGATTAGCATTTGTCTAAGAAGTGAACACTTGAGTCATGCATAGAGCTAGGTGCTAGGTTAATGCCTCCTGTGGCCAAAGCAGGACAGGATTTGGTTTGGTTGCTTTGGTTTTGGGTTTTCTTCTTCCCTTTCACAGTGGGTTTCATGGAAGGCATTTTCTTCTCCAGCTGAGCAGAACCTGAATACCAAATGCACCCTGAATAGCAGGCTGGTTAGGTACTCCTCACTGAGGGCATAGAAGTCCAGGATGCTGTGTGCTAGTGCTCAGGCCGGGACGAAGGAGTGGTCTGTGGTCTGGCCCTCACCTCTCCATCTGCACCCTCTCCTGCCCTCTGCACTCTACCTGCCTTGGTCACTGGCTCTGTTTCGTAGGCTCTAGAAACTGCCAGCAACTGCTACCTGCTATAGTGAGCCTGTGGAGAGCACATGTGCTGCACCCTTCACACAGAGTTTTGGCCCCATTTTCAAGTCATCCGTTCCAAAGCTCACTCCCCCTGAGCAGTGTAGAAAGGAGAATGGGCCCTATGTACCCACGGCTTCTCTGCGGGGCTCAGCCGCCCCGATTCCCTCTTGGTGATCAGCTCCCTGAAGTGGTCTGAGGTACTTGGTGCAAAGTTTCTAGTTACAAAAGTTTTGTTTCTAGTTTATCTCACTCTAGTGATAAGTAGTCTTCATTTACAAAGGAAGACTGATATTGGAAGTTCGGGAGACACAATAAATATTTTAAAAAATGGAAATGAAATATTCCCAAATCCAAGTAAAAAGACTAAAAGCATTTGATGAATTCTGATTATACTTCAAATAACTACAATAATATTTTAAGTTTCTTTTTAAGAGACGACAATGCCACCTTTGAGCCAAAACTCAGATGACTCTGATGTAACAGCAAAAGCAGCAGCAGAAGCGCAGATGTGACTCAGTCAGTCTAACATAGCACTGTGGGGAGTGGGGAGACACCCTCTTCAAAGAGCAGTGGAGAGAGCTTCACTGAGAAACGCTGGAAATATTTCCAGACAACTCTCCACCAAAAAAACACCAGTGTCTTACATTTTTGTATATTTATCAACTTTTACCTTAGATGTAACATACAAAATAAAGAAACAAATACTATTGTAAAAGTGGAAAAATGCAACAGGAAGAAATCACTCTTCCAGAGCAGATGAACACGAAGCAAGACCAAAATTGCAGGGCTGAGATGAACACGAAGCAAGACCAAAATTGCAGGGCTGACAGTTGATTTCACCAAGGTGCTGCATTTCATAGATAAGAACCACTTTTTCAAAAGAAAAGCAATGAGTTAGTGTGATATTGGGGACAATGTATACAATTTACTCTGAATATCAGCTTCGTTACTCCCTGGTTTTGTGCCCTTGTGTAGGATTGACACCACATCTAAGAATTCACTACTTCACATGTGCACAGGCCTTGTGGCTCCAGTACTTGTTTGCGTGTTGGCCGTCACCAGTGGGCCTCCTGTGCTCACCTGTGGGCTGCTGAAAGTTGATTGGTCACGGTGTATTATGCTCACTGTGAACTGGACCACTGCTAATTCATTCCCAGTGGTGCCCTTTGTGTGTGGGCCAGTTAACCAGTTAAGGGCCATGCCACTGAGGCCAGCCTTGGAGGGCACATCTCCCTGCTATCTCCTCCTTTAACTCTGAAGCATGGCTGCCACAGGCAGGTTGAGTGACCTGCCTCTGCCACATCCTCCTCCCTTATTGTTTCTGTTTTGGATTCAGTTGACCCTTGGCAGAGTCTTCCAAACCAAGAGCCAAAGTAAATTACGCCTCTTAAATTGTGGGCATTGGCACATGTGCCATCCCCAAGAAAGTAAATGAAATGTCTCTCTGTATCTCCTTTTGCCCAATGCAAATAGAACATGCATGTCCTTCACATTCAGTTTCACATACAGGAGTTGTTGCGCAGCAACTTCTCGTTCCCAGGGCCGGGTAGTTTGGCAGTAAATTGTAAGAGCATTTTCTTCAACATCCGTGTCTCTGTAAAAAGAGGCTATGATCAGGGAGGACGAGAACAAGGAGAGCTGTGGAATTGAAAGGAAAGACAAAAGGTAAGTTCTTTATAAAAATCTTCCTAAATCCAAGACATATCTTCACTTATAGAAGACCCTTTAGACAGAAGAGAAGTTGAATTCGAAATTGGATTGAAAATGCAATGTATTCGGTGGCTTTTTAAACTTTAAGTCGCTGTCATTTACTTCACACTTTTTTCTAAAGCTAAGCCAGGTCCCACAGACAGTCATGGTAATGCTGGCCGGGTCACACCCAAGCTACATGAATGTCAGCAGCAGACATGCCACAGACACTTGCCCGGGGCGCTGGCAAAGCTGAGTGGTCCCAGCCGGGAGGCTGGGTTGTCAGCAGGCAGTGGGCAGCAGTGCCCAGGGGCCTGGAGCAAGCTGGCTGGTGGTGAGCACATTCTGCATTTGCACAAGGAGGAGCATTAGCAAAGCTTTTCCAACTTCATTAACCTTTCTTCCAACTCTTCGCCTATTTTTACTCTTTTTTTAAATTGTCCTTCAAAAGGAGGGAGATAGCAGTGTTAAAAAGAAAACAGAGAAGACAAGACAGATGACTCTAAAACGAGTATTTGCATTAAAGACCAATGGAAATTAAGTTTGATATCATTTTAAAAGCTGAACATCGTGTTGCTGTTGAATCACATGCACAGAAGAATCCACGTGACTATTAGCTGATGACTGCTCATGCTGTTCGTTAATAACAGAGGCTGTCACAGCCGGACTGTGCAACTTCTGGAATGTGCTGCACCCCATCTTCATGTGCTATTTTCTCCTCTGTGGCTCCCACACTGTTGGCCTTTTCTGATCTGTGTCTCTGTTTTCCCTCTCATTTTTGCTCTATTTTCCTGTCTACTCCTTTTCCTATGTCTGCATGTCAAGACCACAGGCTTTAAAATGGCACTCCATCCCCCTCCTGAACTCTGTATTTCCAGATTACACCCTTCCTTGCATCATTCTGCAGAAGATACTCAAAGCCAAACTCCTGTTGTGTGTGTGTGTGCTTAACTTGACGCCCGTGGGAAAGTGCCCACTGAACACATACGTCAGAATTCTGCTGTATCCTCTTCACTACTCAACCCGAATATCTCACCTTCAGAAACTAACTGGTGACTTAAGTGTTGCTGAGACACGCAACCCTGCGTAATGCACAGGGTCTCCCGTGCCTTCTGCCAGTCCCTGTGCTCCCTTCAGGATAGAGGGTCCTCAGAGACCCTGAATGCAGCGCTGCTTCTCAGGTCTTCGCAGTGGTTTTTCAGCAGTGGCCACCAGATTCCAGTGCTCGAGCATGGGGGAGGGAGGATAAGAAGCACTTCCGGCCCACCCACGAGAAATGACCATCAGCAACTCTGTTTCACTGGGTTTTGTGTCTTCTCCATTACTCACTCCGGAGTCTGTTGCTTCTGGGCTTCTCTGTGCTTTTCTCCTGGTGTCTTCTGGTTTGCCATGTGCTAAGAGAACATGCTCAGAGCTGGAGCAGATGGCCCCGCCCAGGACCCTCCTCTCTGTGGGATTGTTGTGCTCTGGAAGCTCAGGGGGCCCCTTCTAAGGAGAACTCTGGCCTGACCCTTTGTGGCTTATGTGGGACAGGCCCTTTGTGCCACACGGATGTCTGCCCAGGAAATGAGGACTTTGCTTGAGACGTTGGGGCACCATGCTGTCTGTCTTCATATTTATGTACATACTGGCGTCTCATTTTGCAGAATCCCAAGAGAGGATGCTCCGCTGGAGTCAGTGTGTCCCTGCTACTCAACCCCCTTTTAAATAGAATCAATTATGAATGATGCCCAGTTTCTCTGAGGTGTATGTGACTGTCCATAGGACTTTGGTCTGGAAAATGAGAATTCTACATCCCACCCTGTGGTTGGGAACCTGAAGAAACAGCTCACTGGCTCTTATGCTTCTCCTGAACCTTCCCTCAGTTATCAACCCCTCTGTTCACATGGAACAAAATGCTCCTGTTCTGCCTCCTGCTGCACTGTGGCTTCTTTGCCCCTCCTCAGGTCCCCTCACACTTCCTCAGATGTGAGCGGCCTTTTCCTGTTTCTGCTACTTCACATCCAAGTCGAGTTTTCAGTCAATTAACACTTGCCCACTTCTGCAGGCCCCAACTGAGAGGCTGTTTTTCTGCAGACTTCCAAAAGATTTAGCTGTTATAAATGGTGCCTCTAGAAACATGGGTGTGCATGTATCACTGTGGTATGATGCATTTAATTCTTCTGGGGAGATACCAAAGGGAATAGATAGACCAAATGGACCCTCTCATTTTAGTTTTTGAGGAATCTCTACACTGATCTCCACAGTGGTTGTGTCAATCTACACTCCCAACAAGAGTGGAGAAAGATTTCTTTTCCCTACAAACACACCAGGGTTTGTTGTCCATTGATTTGTTGATGCTAGCCATTCTTTCTGGAATGAGATGGAATCTCAGTGTTGTTTCAATTTGCATCTTCATATATCTAGTGATGTTGAACATTTTTCATATATTGCCATTTGAACTCCTTCATGTGAGAACTGTGTATTCATTTCAGATGCCCATTTTTCAATTGGATCTTTAAATTTGTGGGGTCTGGCATATAAAGCTCTTTGTAATTCTAGATATTAGTTCTTTGAGGAACAACTGGCAATTTTTTTCCCACTTGGTGAGTCAGTTCTCTTTGTTGGTGGTTCCACTTGATGTATAAAAGCTTATTAAAAAGATTAAATAAAAGTTGTTGATTCTTTATGATACCTCCCTGTGTGATCAGCATTTGGTTTGTAATGTATTTGCCTACACCTATGTCTGTCTTGAAGAGTTCCACCTATTCTCTCTTGCAGCATATTTAGTGTTTCTGTTTTAACATTTAGATCTTTGATCTATGTCAATTTAGCTTAGTGAATGGTGAGAGACATGAGTCTAGTTTTAGTCTTTAGCATGCACAAAGCCATTTTTTTTTCAGCACCACTTATTAAAGATATGATCTTTCTTCTAGTGAAGTTGTTTTTGGCCTCTTTGTCAAAGATAAGGTCACTGAATATGTTTAGATTTATTTCTGCATCTTCTAATCTGTTCCACTGATTCTCAGGGTTTTTTGTTTTGTTTGTTGCCAACACCGTGTGTGTGTGTATGTGCGTGTGTGTGTGTGTGTGTGTGTGTGTGTGTGTTTATCACAGTTCTGTAGGATAATTTGAAGTCAGGGATTGTGATGCCTCTGTCTCACCTGTGTTGACCGAAATTGTTTTTGCTATTCTAGGTTTCTTATGGTTCAAATTTTAGCATTATTTTCTCTAATTCTCCATGGTATGCTATTGGTATTTTGAGTGGAATTACATTAAATCTGCACAACCATTTTGGAAGCATGGCCATTTTCACTATCTTCTTTCTTCCTACTCAAGAGCAAGAGATATCTTTCCATTTTGTGATATTCTCATAATACACGTGGTGAAATAAGAAGAAAATATTCCACTGGGAAGAGGAAAATGGCAGAGGGGAGGGTGTAAAAGAAGGAAGGGAAAAGAAATGAGAAGAGAGAAGAAATGGAAATAAATAGAAAACAAAGCTTTCATAAATAAAGACAGAAGAGGAGGGAAAGGAGGAGAGGCCATGGGGAGAAAAGAAGAACCAGCAGGTGCAGATTCCCCAGGAGGAAGGTGATGGATGTGTAGATCTAAAATGTACTAATGGAATTAGTTAATTAAAAAAGAAGAAAGTTGCCAATGTAAATAATATGAAATGGGTATGAAATGTTAAAAACCCAAAGCATTAACTTCAGTCTACATATTGAACACTGCTCAGTTCAGTCTCTGTTGAAAACCATCTGTGATGTAGCCATGTTTTTAAAACATGAACTGAATTAATACAAAAATGATCTCGCATTTCCCTGTGAATGTAATTTTAATGTCTATTACAATGGCAGTTTCCTAGTGATGATGTGGCAAAATGGAAAAAACAATATATTGTGCTGATTATAAGGAAAAAACAAAAGTCCAATAAATCTCCAGGATTAAATATAATTTATTCACTACTTGTGACTGAATCATATGTGTAATAATGAAACTACACTACTAGAATGATATTCAACAGACTGAAAATTAGAATAATTCTGTAAATGTTTAACGAATCCTTCAGGAAAATAGTCTTACTTGAGGGGGAAATATCTGAAATTTTTATGCTTGAATACATCGGCTCCTGTCACTGTCGGAAACAGAGATGCCTGTCACACTCCTCCTTACTGCCTGCCTGGGAGGAGCCCAGAGGGGCTGAACACCACCCACCCCTCACCCCTCTGACCCGGGGGTGGCCCCAGGTGGTGGTCCCGGAGAAGGGGGGAAGGGGGAAGGACACGCTCGCAGGGCACAGCTGGCTCAGTGGCTGGTGGAGACCTAAGTCCTGTGCCTCCCCTGAGGGCAGAGGAGGAGGGAAGAGGGGCAGGACACCACCATAAGGGAGGGCAGTGAGCCCTCTCTGGGGCTGGTCTTCCTGAGTACTGCAGTTCCACCGCTGTGTTCGGACCAGGTGAAGCAGGTGCAGGACTCCCCCTGCCTGCGACTTGTGTCTGGGTCCAAGCTTGGACCCACAGACAGGTGCGCCCAACCAGAAGCAGGGATGGCAACACGGGTGGGAAGCGGCATATGTGCAGAACAAGCTGTGGACAGACACGGAAGTGGGAATCACCCGAGACGCGGGGTGGGGCAGCAGCTCTCTGCAGAGCAGCACAGCATGGCGTGTGGAGAGTCGCACAGGGAAGAACAGATAGCAGAATATGCAAATCAGTTCATGCAGATGCACGACCTGTCAGGCCACAGAGGACAGCAGCTACCACACAAGGCCCACCTTTGACCTTCCTCTCCTCTCCTGCACCTGTGACTTCTGCTTAGCCATGGGGCCTTGTGATTTTTACCTTCTTAGCTCTTGGATACTTTGAAATGTCTGCACATTTTCTGTTTCAAGTTTGGTTCTGACACAGTGAGAAGAAAACAGATTCTTTTTTTACTTTTTTTACTTTTTTTACTTTTACTCTCTGTTGGATTTAACTAAAATGCCTTGACTGAGAAGTCCTCTCCCTGCTCGGGTAGAGCCTTCCTGGGACTTGCCCCAGCTCGCGTGCTTCGGCTTCCCTACTGCTGGGGGCTGAGCAGGCTGCCGGGTTTTCCCACCTGGGGGCCTCTCTGCAGCCTCAGGGACTCTGAGTCCTTTGGTCACACACGTGTGCTGATAACCCTGGGCCTCTTCTGCCTCCCTCTGCAGTGCACTTTCCCAGCTGGAGCTTCTTCTGGGCTCTGGCCTTCTTGGTCTCCACTGTTCTTGGCTTTCCCTCTGCCCCTCCTGGTTTTGTGGGTGTGGCCTCCTTGTCCCTGCTCCCTGGACACTTTGTCTCTCTTGTCCTGGAGATGGACCCAGTATCCATCGCTAACCTATATCCTGGCCATTGTAACTTCAATTTTGGAGACGGATCTCACTAAATTGCCCTCGGTGGGCATGAACTTGTGACTTTCCTGTCTCAGCCTCCCTGCATACTCTAGCCGGCAGTGCACACAGTGGAGCACTTTCCCTCCTCACAGGAGTCAGAGCCTCGTGTGATCTATGACCTAATATCTTCAAATGTTGCTTCCTGTGCTTTTTGTTTTTTCATGCATGTCAAGCAGGAGGCTAATTCTGGTCCCTGAACCCCATGCACACCAGAAGTAGAAATGTGTTTTCCCAGTCTTAGGGAGAACAGGTAGGCTGCCTGGCTGCAGACTGGGGGTGTGCTGTCTTGAAGAGACAAGTCAGACATTAGGAGAGGGAGGGCTGGGGCATGCTGAGCCTCATGTCCTTTAGGAGATGGTTCAGTGCACAGCGAGATGGACAGGAACAACTGACAAAAGCACAGTGTCAGTGCTGTCAGGCTTAGTCTCCCTTCCACCCGAGGCTGCCTTTGGAGTCACTGGGGACTCTCCGTATGTATCTGCATCCTGTCTTGGCTCAGTCCATCGATGTGGGTATGGGCGGAGCAGCTGCTGCCTTCAGTCTCCCCAGCTCATCACACAGCACCCTGGAGAGGGCCCTGGGAAAGTAGAGAGCTTCCCATGCGCTGGCCAGGAGCAGGGTGCAGCAGGACTGGGTGGACCTGAGTCCCCAAGGTGTCCCAGGTTAGGATCTTACAGACGTGCTGGTCACCTTTATGGTTTTATTCTGCTTTCAATGCAAGACTAAGGGTAAAGTCACTTGCTCAACTGTATTTGAGGGAGAAGTTTCTGTGGAAAGTCTTCCTTTTATTTGAAGGAGTTTGTTAACCTTGCATTCACTTTAGAACAAATCTCCGATGGCAGTGGTCCTGTACATTGCATGATGGCTCACAGGTGTTAGGTTTCCAACTGGCTCTACTGATGAGTAAGGACTGGATTAATATATTTACAGTGGCTGGTGTCCAAGCCCAGCATAGAAAAGTGTTCCCTTTTTATACAGCCAGGTGTGGCCTGTGGGGTTAAGAGGTTCATTATATGGTGATGAAGGGATTGGGGAAACAGGACAATTTGGTGTGACAGGAGACGTGAAGTCATACCACAACTAACTAGAAAGATTAGCTAGTTATGTGTAATTTTATTTGTAATCTTAGGATGAAGGTAACATTAAACCTTTTAATTGAAAATGCATGATATCAAAAACAGGTGGCAAATCTCAAATTTAAAACATATCAGTTTCATTCCTTACTAATTCAAGGAAGGCGAATCTTGCAGTCAAGTTGATCTTTTGTAACCTCAAGGCTCTTGTTAAAGGACCGTGTTCCTCAGTGAGCACTTGACTGAGTATCCTCTCCATTCACAGGTTCTGCTCTGCCCTTAATAGACCCTGGGCCTTCCATGCAGTGCAGCACATGTGAAACCCACCCAGACGTGGTGTGGTGCATGTATGTCTGTGTAGGGGGAAACAGGCCCTGACAGTTGCATGGCAAAAACCTCCAGCTTCTTCAAGCCCTCACCTGACAGCAGAGACATTCTTTTGTTGCTTTCTGTGTTTCAGGGGTGGTGAATGAAAGAGAGACAGAGAGATGGAGAGAGATGGAGAGAGATGGTGAGAGAGAGAGAGATCGAGAGAGATGGAGAGTTGGAGAAAGATCGAGAGACAGAGAGATGGAGAGAGACAGAGATGGAGAGAGATGGAGAGAGATGGAGAAAGATGGAAATAGGCAGATAGAGATGGAGAGATGGAGAGATGGAGAGAGACAGAGAGAGTCGGAGAGAGACAGAGAGAGACAGGGAACAGCCGGGGCACAGGGAGGAGCATCTGGCCTTCCCTCCTCCCCAACCAGGCCCACAGCCATCTCATGAGCCTTTCCTCTTCCTTTTGAAAACACGCATACAGAAGCAGGGCTCTTTCTGGTCTCTTCCAGGTCTGTGTCTCTTCCATGCATAACTAGGTGAATAGAACCCCATGGAGAGTGTCCTGCCAGCAAGATGACAGTGAACCTAAGGAACTCAAGGTCCTTACCCGTAGGTCTCAGCCAACATCAAAAGGGCTCAGTGCCATGTACAATATTTTATTTGAATTTACCTGAGAAAATCTTGTATCAAAGGGCATCATAGTGTTAATTTATTGAGTGTCTTATTCTTAATACTCAGCAAGACTTCCTGTCACAGATTCTGTCTTTATTTTGAAGACACTTTTTCAGAATTTGGTGCGAAGCAAGCCAACATCACCATACTGCACGTGGCCAGACACCTTCCATTCCCTCAGTTCCGCCATGTGGGCAGGGTGCTCTACACATCTGCCCAGGCTTGTGGGCATGGGACCACTTTCTCTCACCCAGCATGCTCCTCACTGTGAGCCTATGCAGGGGCTCCCACAGCTCTCCCACAGTGGCACCCCACGTCTGCCACACTGAACCCCAGCCTGAGTCCTCCTGATGTGTCTCTGGGATACCAAGGGCCCCACGAAGACTCTTGGAGACTCAATGTTTTGGCTTCATTTTTTACATAGCCAGGCATCAAGTGTGGGGATATGAGATTTATTCATATGATAAATGATGGAGTTGACAAAGCTGAGGGTTAGCTCAGTCTGCATTACATAAGGACGTTAAGTCCTGCCAGAATTAGCTAGATAAATTAACTATGCAGGATTATTTTCTTTAAAAATGTTCCTTCTAGATATCAACCAGATCACAAATAGATTCAGAGACCAAGAAATATTCCACATGGAAGACTGGGTTTGTGTTGCTCTAATACAATGCCTGTCACTGGGTAAAGCACAAGGAACAGAGGTTTATTGAATTCATAGTTTGGTCCAGTCAGGGCTCCTCCAGCCACTGCACAGTGTCACAGGGTGTCACTGGGGGACAGGGCTGAGAGATGGCTTAGCACTAGGCCTTCAATGTGGCTTGGAAATTCAGAAGTCAGATGCTCTGTCCTGACTCACTCTACAGGAAGTAAATGATGTCCCAGGGACCTAGGGGCAGTGACCCTGTGGCCCCGCTACACCCCTTATCACAGGCAACTCCCCACACCTCATACTCAGAGTGAGCTTCCCGCTCAGGAAACTGAGGGAGAGCTCACAATGCACCATGGAAAACCAGGCAAAGATGGAGACCTAGAGTCTATATACTCTGGGGTGTTCAGGGAAAACAGACTTGGGTTGAGGGAACTGTATGCAAAGTGAGCAAGAGCGAATTTGTCTTTTCATGACTCATATATTTTCCACTCAAGATTAATCATTTCTCAGGGGGTTACTTCCAATATTCATTTGGATTTGGATTTTCAAAGGAGAGAAAATAATAGCAAAGGAAGATCTCCTTAGAACTCCCCTTTATGTATTTGTGAGTTGAGAAGATTGTATTTTATTTTATATATTCTAGTACAATATAACATCATAAGAACTCTGTGTTATACAAGTTTTGCTGCCAAGATGGTTGAAGAGTCTTGTGCAGAATGCTGCTGAAGTGATGCCCAAGCGCAGAGAAAGTGTCTGGACTAGACTACTCCATGCGCATTGGGACCCAAATGCCCCGCATTGTTCTGACTCAGTGTTGTGCAGAATTCTGTCTGATTAGGCCTACAAGCAGTGTCAACGCCACCTTCATGGAAATTGTCCAGTTTTGTTATTATTTAGTGCATACATATAAGACAGAGCGATGGCGTCCTTGTGGGAGCTGGCGTGTGAGTGTTGCACACCTGGGCTCCTCTCATCCTTCCCTCTCCCCTCATCCACCTCTTACCCCTCCTTCTGAGGAAGACCCGTGTCCCTGCTGCCTAGGGCCTATCTTCCATTGCAACCCATTTATGCTTTGAAGCTCTCGTCAAAGAGAAACCCTGAGACAGTTAAGCAAATGTGTCTGTCCCTGTGCTGCTCCCTCCTGGTCCCACGTGTCCCCCGCTGTGTGTCCCTGCCCCATGGCCACCCAGAGGGACATGTTTTTATTTGTGTTGCGCTTGTTGTTCATCATGAAGTAAATTCATTCAAGGGAGCCTGGCTTCTCATGGGTTTCCATGGCTTTTTAATTTCCACATTCCTTGGGTAATTAATCCTGAGACTGATTTCTTTTGCTAATCAAATTACTCCAACTAGATACTTTTTCATGTTCAATGAGCTTTTTTGAGTCACACATAACGCAAGCCCATCAAGAGCACACGTAGTGACCTGTCCAGTTGCCAATGTGAGTAATATAATTAAATCAAAGCCCTTCAGGTGCGCAGAAGTGTTGCAAACCACTGGCTCAGTCTGTACCTGCAGCAGACGGTTGTGGGAACAGCAGGGAATATACATGGCTTTGGTGTGACCCCAGAATGGTGACAGAGATCAGTCAAAACCCCATGCTCCCACGTGATGTTTTGAAAGAACATGTCTGTCCCCATGCCACCTCAGGTTCAGACAGGAGAGACACGCACAGAGCTCCAAGCACATGCTTTCTTTTCCATCCTAAATTGATCATCTGTAAGAGGCTTAATTGTGCTCCAGAGGTAAGGAGCTGCCCCACCCCCACCCCCACCCCCGTGAGGAGGAACCTTGGGGAGTGCATGTCTGCCTACTGACTCTCGTTCACCAGTTGGAGCCACGACATTTCCTGTCAAGTGGAAAGTTAGGTGCTGTGGTGAAGGATTCTGCGCCAAGACCCCCACACTCTTTGGAGACCAGGGCACAGAGGGTTTCTCCGCACACCTGCCCGCCGGCCTACCTGCACCTGGATTTCCTTCACAGAGCCTCGATGGCAAGCTGTGAACTTAATGACTCCAAAATTCTAACCCACATGTGTGTAACGACAATACTGCTTTCAGATTTTTGTTTTGCAGAGCAAAGGCCTCTCACATCTACATTACCGTGGATAATGCCCCCTTTTAAACGTTAGTGACTCCCTGCAAATTCCCTCCCCTGTGCATTTCCTTGTACTGTGGACATCTGACTTGTATCTCTTTCTGCTTTAGTAATTGCTGCTAATTATTGGCCATTACCATGCATGGGGCTATGTAACCCCAAGAACACGTTTCTCTTTAATTGGTGGGTCCAGCACAGATCTGTCTCTCTAAGTATTTTTGAAAGAGTCCATTAGTGATACTTTGTCCTCACTTTCTTCCAGCATAAATCCATTATTTCAGGAATTTTCACGTCAACCTCTGACATCAAGCCATCCTGTACTGACCCTTCTGTTCCTAACTAGTATGAGGCATCTACATACTAGTTAAATGATGAAAATTTACTTAATAAATAAAATATAGGATGGAAATTAAATTTACCTACCTTTTGTATATGGAAATACATTCATCTCCTGAATTATGTATAGTGAGTAATACTTAGCAGCAGAAACTGATACATTTTTCCTTTAGGAAAACACATTAATTATTTAAAATATTTAAATATTTTACATTTGCCCATGAATCTCATTGCTATGCTGTTTCAGACTTTTCTCATAACCCCTCCTTTTTAGTCACTGTTCTGCATGGAAACAGTGTGGGTGGCGGGTGCCACTCCTGAGCCCACACCTACGCTCCACACCTCCTGCCACACACATACACAGGTTCTTTGGAGGGCATGGGAAATCTCCCCCAAGGGCTGACACCGAGCATGGCTGACCTTTCTTCCTACTGTTACTTCCTAAAACATGAAGTGATTACTTGGTGGGCATCACACTCTATTAGTTATAAAAGCAATCTGGAGTCGGCCTAAATGTAGAGATCATTTTCTTACTCAGGAGTTCTACACAGCTGCCCTGTTTCATGAGAGGCCTTGAGCTGCCTGAAGGCAGGACTTGTGGAGGTCCTGGAGCCACCCAGGGGTCTAAAGAGCAGACTAATCTGTCCCCTGGCTGTGGGACCCTGGCCTGGCCTTCAGGAGTCCTGAAGTACCACCTGCCCTGTGTGCAATGCCGAGCTGTCTCTGCTGGGGCAGTCAAGGCCTGAGGCCTGGGCAGGTAGAAAAGGAGAGGCAGGGACTCTGAGGGGTGGCTGGCCACAGACAATGGCAGATAATTACTTCAGGTTTCCTCTCAAGAAAGGCATCAGATGCTGGAGAAGTCAGAGCGGGACAAGCTGGTCAGAGGAGGTGAAGTTCCAGCTCAGCAGGAGGAAGCTGAGAGATAGTTCCATGTGGAGACTGCAGTTAATCCCCAGTCCACTCATCTGGAGCTGCTGTGAGGGCCATGGCTGTGGCACAGGATGGAGAACAGTGGAGGTCAGTGCTGGTTAATGTCACTTTATGGCCCTGAGGGCTGCGTGATACACAGACACCATTCTGCCTGCTGTGGACAAAGACTTTCACAGAGTAAAAACAAGAAGTGAGCAAAGAACTCAGTTTAAAATGAGTGAACAGACACAACAAGGGAGAGTCTGGCATTTTACCTAAGAGGACAGCGGGGCCGTGTGGTCCCTTGTTCCAGGCTCTGCCGGCCACAGCCAAGACTGGAACAAGACCAAGACATGTTCCAAATCATGCCACAAACTTTCTATCATGCAACTGTCAGCATCTTCCAGGATTTTTAAATCCATGACTGTGACAGTTATGGAATTTTAGAAAGTCATGAGATTACAGTAAGAAAGAGAAAGTCTTTCTTCATATAAGAAAAATATGAAAATTGATGTTCTTGTTAAAAATATTTTTTAAAAATGTCTCAAGAAGCATGAATGGAACTTTCTATAGCCCCATCCTAGAGTCTGTAGGTCCCAGAGTTGGATTTGAATCTCAAATCCTTCCCAAACTGAGTGACCCTCACTAAGCTGTTTAGTGTTTGTTGCCTGCAAAATGGGGGAAGTAAATTTAACTGTGCTTTATCATCACGATTTTTTTAAAAAATTATTGAAGAATAATGAGGGGGGGCCAGAGGGTTAGCTCGGTGGTTCTGGTGCCTGCCTCACAAGCTCAAGGTCCTGAGTTCGATCCCTGGTAACCACACACAATGCTGGGCGTGGAGACTCACGCCCTCCAGCCATCAATACCACATACCACAGTGCAGGGCATGGTGGCTCACACCTGTAATCCCAGCACTCGGGAGGCAGAGACAGGAGGATCGCTGAGTCTGAGGCTTGCCTGGGCTCCATAGTGAGCTCAGGGCCAGCCTGAACTACAAAGCAAGACCCTGTCTCAAAAAAAAAAAAAAAAAAAGAATAATGAAGGGCAGAAGCACTTGGTGATAAGCCGCCATCTTACTCCTGTCAGGGGCCGGCTGCCTCCTTCATGCTGAAGCACTGTCTCTGCTGTCTTGGTCTTGCTCTGAAAGTCACAAGCTGATTGTCTTTTTACTGACATTCCGGAGAGTCCTCCACACCCCTCCATTCTATGGAGCTCAGTTTCAGTGATTCTGAGGCGTCTTTTTCCCTGTCATCATGTCCCTGCTGCTGACGCACCTGGTAGCTCTGGAGGCCGGATGTGGGGCCGAGCTGGGCGTCTCAGCCACCACCACTCTTGGCAGCAGGAACCTGCGGCTAAGGCTTCTGTGTTATAGACTTTCTCCGCCCATGGCTGTGTAATGGAGGATACGGACCCTGTCTGTCATCGAGGAACTTTCTGTAGGCGCTGCTCATGTTCAAGCCGACACCACCACCACCGACAAAACTCACTGGGTGGGCTGAGGTCCATGTGGGTGACCTCAAAAGCACCGTCCTCGTCAAACTCTGAGTCCTGAGGCCTTTTGTGCCACCACAGAAGCAAAGGCAAGAGGAAGTTTCTCCACACTGAGTCCAAATATGCCTCAGACACACACACTTGTTTTGCTTGTATTTCCTCTGTTGTATAAGAGAAATCTATATTATAATATGCTTCAAACATTTTTAAAGTATGGAAAAATACTAGGTAACAAGAAATCATAGTTATAATTCACTGGTGATGAGGGAAATGGTGGTGCATCTCACAATAAGCTCAGCACTGTTCTGTGGCTTTAGCTGAGAGCAAGTCTCCCGAGCCTGCACAGGCACAGAGGGAGTGGCACCCATCACACTCTGAGGGTGGACTTTTCCCTAAATACCAACTTCCTGCCCCATTTTCTATATGCTAAGGAAGGTGCTATCTCTGTTTGACAGGGAGAGACTACAGCCCACCAGACATGGCCGTGCACTGTGCTGGTCTCCTACTGCACCAACACAGGACTCGTGGGGTGCTGAAGGTTCGAATAGCACTTTCTTCCCCATCTATCATTTTAGCACTTGAAAAATTATATGTTTAACATTTGTATCTATATAACTGACTTTTCTGAGTTTAAGAATGTTAAGACAATATCAAAGGGAGATTACGTATATTTTAGAAAAGCAAAATCTTCACATTGAAACCATGATTTTATAAAGAAATATGTCATATGAAAAGTGACCATAAAATAACACATTCCACATGAGCTTTACTGAAATTTGCATGATATTTTCTTTTGTATAAAATACTGTTATTTGTGAAAAGATGCATGGTCAAAGCCTGGGAAAGTTAATAGAATAAAGGAAAAATGTATCTTAGCAAATTTAAAAACATTATGTATAGAGGTGTTTGATTATAGAAATTTTTCCCCATGGTTCAGAGAGTAAATTTATAAAGTTAGTTTCCATTTATATTCAACATTATATTGAATTGAGAGAAATTCTTGTCAAGGCTTCATATTTTATTTTTCTTGACTTTTACTCCATATTTATTCTTCTAATTATCCATTTCTTCATCATTTAACACTAGCATATATTCATGAGTATGTTTTTATTTCCAAGTTTTCTTTTCTTGATTAGACTCCCACTAATGTATTTCAGACCAACACTAAGACAATTGGATTATTCCCAACCCATATTAATGAAAGGAAATGCAATTCTTATAGTAGAAATATTTAATGTTGTATATTTGTAACACAAAATGAAATATGAAATTCAATTATCATTCTCATAACCCCGTACACAGGGTACCAAGAAACTCTTGTTTTGACATCCTAGTTTATAGATTTAATGAGTAAGTGGTAGAAAGACGAAGCTCATTCCTCTCAGTGTGGAGGAAAAGGGAGGAGAGTAGTTGGCTTGAGGCTGTGGGCTGGAGATTATGAAGCTCTGACATTGTAGAGGACTCTGCATCACAGGGGACAAGTGGGGATTCTCACACGGCTGTGACATTTCCTTTTTTAAATTAGAAACAACAACTGCTTTTTTGTTGCAAGTAAAATCAAACATCATACAGACATGCTAAATGAAGCCACAGATATGCAGACAAGTCAGCAGGCTCCATCTGCGTCATAAGCCCTCTGTTTTGTAATGGAGCTGCTACTTACGCTGTGGTTATAATTGTGGATATAATTCTCACAGGGAAAATGCTTCTAACTGTGGGCTTACCAGCTCCTCATAAACTGCCTAAAATTGGGAGCAGAGCAGAGCAGGCAGTGCCCTTCCTTAACCCTTTTCCTTCTATATTTTTCCTCTAACTCTTTTCTCATATGCCACAAAAATGTTCTGTGGTCCTCAGATATCTTTTCTCTCTTTCCCTCCTACAGTACAGTTACCTTTTTATCTACAGGTTTGTTTTCTTGATTTCAATTACCTTTAGTCAATTCTGCTCCAAAAATATTAATGAAAAATTTCCAGCAATAAATAATTCATAAGTTTTAAATTGCAGCCTGTCTGAGTAGACTGATGAAATCTCCTGCTGTGCACTGTCCTGCTGGATATGTGAACCAGGCCCTGGTGTCATATATCTGTGCTGAACAGTATACCGTTTCCAAGGCAGGAGAGAGAGGGAGAGAACATGGAGAGGAACAGAGACTGATACCCTCACATCACACATTCTTACAGTTGTTCTCTTTTGTAGCTATTGTCCTTATTTCCTTGGCCTGTGCCTGATTCCAATATCCAACTTTATCACAGGTGTTTATCGGTAGGTAGAACGCACTACACAAAGGACATGGTGCTGTCCATTTTTCAAACATCCGCTGAGGAACTGGGGAGGCATGTTCCATGTGTCCCCTGAGTTCACAGGAAGCACCTTTGCGAGCCTGCCCACCCCGTCCCTCTTCCTAGTCAACTCCTGACATTGTGTCATGGAGCAGTGCTCTAGGGAGTCGCATGTACCCATCTGACGAACACCCATGCAAGTATGTGTTCTTTGTTTCTCCCAAAGTCAACTATATACCATCTGAACCAGCAGCACTTTCCTGTCTGACTACACCACGTTTGTTTCTCTGAGCTTTGGTTTCAGATCTCTGTAAGTGTGGTCGTGCAACCTGTATCTTCCCAGTGTATGTGTGTATTGTCAGGATTACAGTATAGCAGGTGCAGTGCCCAGAACACCTGGGATACTCACTGTAGAAGTGTAAGGGTTATAGTGATGGACACTGGCTAACCCGGGAGTGGTCAACCACTCCCTGCCCTCAGACCCGAGGCTCAGTTCCATCTGAGACCTCCTTTCCTGGGGAGTCTGGTTTGAGTATCTGGTTTCCCAGGTGTCGATTAGTCTGTGCTTGCCAGGAAGGGAAGTGGAAGTTGATTCTTCACGATGAAGTTTGCTTACCTTGCTGTGAGCTCAGGGCAACCTCAGTGTGCTCTTCGGGTTAAGTAAATGCTGACCCGATGCATCAGCACCATGGACAGCACCTAAAATCGTCCAGCCCCTTTCATCCTGGGTCACCAAGTCCACCCACAGCCCCAAAGTACACTGGGCAAGGCAAGAAGAACTCTCAGCTGGAGAGTTTTCCATGCCAGGAGTTCAGAGTTACATCTCCTGTGTGCTGAGGCTGTAGAAACTGAGGCTTGTGCCTCAAGCCTGGCTGCTGTGGCGGTGTTGCTACTCTACCCACTCTGGGGCTGGCAGCAAGAAAAGGGGATGTGCTGGTGTTGCTGGCACTGGCCTGGCCATGCTAGCCTACAGGCCAGGGTACATGCACCAGGATCCACGGAAGGCAGATGAATTTTTAAGCATGAGCATTACCTGATGGGGGAGCATGGTGGCCCATGACAGATGTCTGTCCAGCTTTGTTGAGGGAAGCATTGTGAAATCAAACTATGCAAAAACAGCGAGAGTTGTCCAGATTTCTCGCAAGAAAGGACATTTCTTCCAGAAACTGGCCATTAAAGAAGAGTTTAAATTACCCTAGATGGATTTTAGAAGAATTGGAAGTAATTTATTCAATTCATTTTTTAGAATTTTTCTTTCACTGCTGCATCAAGTATAATTGGTTTTATTTTCATCCACCTGTACATTATTTTTATCCTCAATATGGAAATTATTTCCTGAGCAGAGAAGCTGGAAGATGGGAGTGATTATTTTATTTATTTTATACACAAATCATCATTTTTGATTGTGTCATTTGACATTATAGTACATGGAGTCAGGACTTTAAAAGTAGTCATGCAAGGACTAATATGTGCATTTAAAATAACTCACAGCATGCCCATCTCCTAGTCCAGTGTTTCGAGGATGTGATGGGACTTCTCCCTGTTCGGTGCTGGTGGCCTTGTAGACCCTATACACCAGCTGTGACCGGCCATCTGAGAGCTGTAGGAACAAGGGATCTGCCTTGAAAACCCACCCAGAGATTCCACATTTCAGTGGCACAAACCTTTTCTGAGGGATCTTTGGGGGCACTTGGTGACATGATTCCTCACTCAGAACTTGCTGGCTGATGCTGCAGCCACAGGCCATGGCTGACCTTGTGCCTCTTTGGTTAGAAGGCACTAGTATAGTCCAGTATCCAGATAACCTGAAGCCACCATTGGAACAGTAGTTGATTCAACACCAGCTATGCAGAGATGATCACACTGTCTAAACCTTCCCAAGTAGAAACAAGATCTTCATGGACACTTCTGTGAAAGCCTGACTTGTAAAATCAACAAGTCTACTCAATCCACAGAAAAGCATGAAGGGAACCGTGCAGATGGGTGCAGGCGTGGAGACAC
This sequence comes from Thryonomys swinderianus, assembly GCA_004025085.1. Lineage (NCBI taxonomy): Eukaryota > Metazoa > Chordata > Mammalia > Rodentia > Thryonomyidae > Thryonomys > Thryonomys swinderianus. Next base: position 14,385 of record PVIC010012303.1, on the reverse strand, counting down.
CTGGCTGGGGCAGGGAGAGGCCTGGCTCACCCGAGACAGACTGAGTGACCTCAGTATCTTGGGATCTGAGTATCTGGGGAGCTTGTGCCAGCACACAGCCCTCCCAGATAGTGATCAGCCCCACACATGACTGTCCCGTCCCCAGCCTCTCCCTGCCCCAGTCTTCAGGATGAAAATGCAGGACAAAGATGTGCAGAAGAGGGAATGCTGAGGCTCTGTACAAGTGAGGAGGACCACATGCTTCTCAAGGCAGCAAAGGGCAGGAGACTGAACCCGGTTTGGTGAGAGGAAATCACAGTATCAACCTGGGGTGATGCCTGCCGATTTTTTACTTATAGAACCAGGAAAAACGTAAGAACTATGTATGCACTTTATAATAGTATTAACACTCCTAAAAAGAATCATTATTTTTCCAGCACATTCTGGCTGTAGTTGTCTAACTATGGATTCCATCCAGCAAGACAGAGGCAGGCTGAAGAACCTCTACAGTCATGTCCGAGGTGAAGGTGGCTCACTGCACATGGCTAATTACAGTGCTGGGCTGTAGCACGGCTGGATAAAAGGTTTGCACAGATGGAATGTGAAGAGGTTCAGTCAGATTATCACCAGGGGAAGGAAGAAACTGCAAATAGATCCAGTCTCAGATTAAAATAGTCCAGGACAAGGCAGTGAGAGGAGCCAGAAGGGCAGTGAGAGGAGCCAGAGCAGGGGACAGTGCTTTGGTTTCAGAGTCTCCGACAGGGTGAGCAGCAGCCTGGCACCCCGCCTGCTGCCCGGGCTCAGGGAAAGCTCCATCCTCCCATCACAGCCGTCCAGTACCCCTGTTTCCTCCTACTGTGCTCAGGGAAAGCTTAGGAAATCCCTTTCCCCAAGTGTCGGTGCCACATCCTCATGGGGACAGCCCTCCTCAGCCGCCGAGGCTGGTGAGCCCTGAACACGAGCCTCACCTCTTCTCTACCCAGAAGTCCCAGCGTCCTACATCCCCACAGGTACTGAGCCAGGGCCCATAGCTGTGTGGTTCCAATAATGAATTTGGTTCCAGAACCGCGACCATGAGTCCATCCTGCCAACATGGCAGGAGGCTGCACTGCACGTGGGTACTGTGTGTGCAGTGTGAAGGGACCGTGTCTTCTGAGAGCACCCTGACTAACTGAACGCAGATGAAAGACCAACTGAGGCACCAGGTCCGCTGCACTTCAGAGCTTGGGCAGACATGAGCAACCTGAAGTTTACCACAACCCTCCTAATGTGAAAAGCAAAAAGTCATCCCTGGAGGGAAACTCCCACACAAACTAAATATCCATAAGTAAAAGAAATGGTCCTGAAAGCAATAGAAATAACAGCAGCACACCGCCCCCACCCCCAGTCTGGCTCTGAGCACCCTGCAGGGCAGTCACAGCACTAATCTGGATGGCCCAGTGTTCCCGTGCTACACACGGGGAAACCAGGGCACAGTGACAACAAAGCTGGGCCACAGTCTTGCAGCTAATTACCTGGTGAGTCCAAAAGTTAAGTGCAGGAGGTATTTTTACATAGAGGTAAAAGTGAGGTTTAACTTGATCTGTTTTCCATGTTGTCTTTCCCATGGAACATTCAGAATGGGGTCGTGTGTCTGGTCTAGTGGGACGGGGGGTCCTCTGCCGTGGTGCTTGGGAATGTGGGCTCCCAAACCTCCACAGTATCCTGAGGACCTCGTGAGACCACAGTTGACATCCGCAGAACTTTGCCAGGGCAGGCACTCCCCCCAGCTCTGCCCTGGCAGCCCGTGGCACTCAGCAGAGTGGGAGGGTCCTAGTAATGGGTTGCTGTGGTCTGTGACAGTCAGAGGAGGGAAATCAGCTTGTGAGGGAAAAAGACCACAGATCTGAACAGCAAGCCTCGAGCTATGGCTCCATGGAAGGCCAGGCCTCTCAGAGAAGGAAAAACTTCGTGTTTCTTTACACTTAGTTTCCATATCTGAGGCTGTAATGTCACAAAAGTTTTCTACATTTCTTGGACAGTTTTAAGAAACTCCTTGGAGACACCTCTGAGTAGACTTGCGGGGCCTAGACACTGGTCTCTGGCTGGCTGTGTGCCCTAAAACCCCTGTTGTGGGTCACGCTCCTCCACCTGCATATGGAGATTTTGAATTCTAGTATATTTGCAAGTCTTTAAAATGATTTTCCTTGAACATACTGGGCAGGAAACCAGAAAATATATTTATACAAAATGGGAGGATGAATTCAAAAGGCAATTTGCATTTGGAAAGCTTGTACCCAAATGAAAAGAATCTGTCTTATAATTAATTCAGTTTACACACACCTATACCTTGCAACAGGGGCAGACATTTGCATTTGGACATGATGAGAATAAAGAGGCTGTGGAGAAACCAGCAAAATCAGATGTGGATCAGAATGAGGAATTTGCATTAAAATTCTCCATCTGAACTGTTTGAAAAGGACAGTGGCTACCTTAAAAGTAAATTTAGAAACTATCACCTTTGAAAATAATTGAAAGGTCATGTCTTTAAAAGACTCTCAATGTACTTACACTAAACCAGCAATTTTGTAGTTTATCCATAATTACTGGTAGCGATTTTAAAAGTCTACTTAAAAAAAAAACTGAATAGTCCCATTAAGAATAGTCTGTTTCTAACCATCAGGAATTTATGAAATGGAGCTGCAGTCAAAGAGACCCTACAGGGAGGATGAGCACCTTGGCTCAGGGATAGTATAGATAAATAGATCCTTGAAAATTACCTGCGCGTACTTGAAAATGAAATGTTTACATAGCAAATAATGAACTACCGTGAATTCAAATGTTAATGTAAAATATAATTTTGATCTTTAGAAAATGACAATGCTTGACAGACTCTGAGTGATTCTTCACTGAATGTGATACATGCCTGAATCTATTATGAAGTGTAATTACTGCAGAAAGCCTTGAGAGTAGCACCATTTAGATATATTATCTCCACAAGTAATTAAAAGTGCTCAGATTATAAATGAGTTGTTGTAATGCTGTTGCATCCAGCTCTGTTCTTATGTGATCTCCACATGGGTGAAGCTGAGGAAGATGAATGTTATTAAGTTACGACGTCTCTGTCCCTGTGTCAGATCGCCCCAGACCAACCCACAGGTGCAGCTGTGCGGTTCTGCATAGAAAAGCTGCCTCAGCGTCTGTACACCTACCAAGGTGGGAAGGCTGCCCCATCACACTGAGTAAAATATGAATAAACTCCGCCCAAATCAACTCCCTTCTAGATTTGAGGGCACAGTGTTGGGCCTAAGAGTTACTTTCAAGTGTTCCGTTAGCGAAAGCCACTGACCTATCCAGCATCTGGGGTGGTTAAATTCCTTGGGGTCTTAGGGCTGCCATCAGTTATCCACCTCTTTCTCTCCCTCCAGTTTCTCCTAATGCTGCTGAGGTCTTCCTGAACTCTCTGAGGTCACTCTGTTCATAGCCAAATGTTTTCCACTGGTTCTCTGAGGTCCATTTAATTCACATTTCTCTGGAAGCATTTTGATCAGTCATCTGCTCGCTGAGGGCCTAGCGCCACCTTTAGGCCAGTAAAGGAGTCACATGTCCTTCAGGGCACTGTTAGGAGCCCGCTAAACCCTGGAAAAGGGTGCCTGGGTGACCCAGGCATGGAATATTGTCATGAATTTAAATTTGCAAATCAACCATGATGTCATTCTTATAAAATTTGAAAATTCATTTAGAAAGAATTCCACTTATTTTCTACTATAAATTCTGTGAAAACTAAGCACTAGTGAATTTTTTTGATGTTCTCTATGTGTACACTTAGCATAAAAAATTATAAAATGAAAAACCCACAAATCCTTTCTGTTGACATATGTTTGAGTAAGAGAGTGCAAATAGTGAAGTGAATAAATGCATTTAAAACCAATTTTTCCTACTTAGAAAAGTATCCTTACACCTGCAGATCACACTAGCTACAGGAAAGTGCTGGTCCAGACAGAACAGGTGCAGACCTAGGTGGATGCTCCCGGAGGTGGGACAGTCATCTACGGTTCCTATCAGTATATGTCGCCTAGCAACAGAACCCAGTTTCCAGCCAGCTGTAGGCTGGGGTCTTATTGTATCTCTATGCAAATGGAAAAGCTCTAACTATCTGGTGGTGTGTTTTCAGCCTTTTGCTAAAATACACAGGACATGATAAAGTATTGATGTATAAGGAATACACCTGCTCAAACGTGTGGCAATCCTCACATTTCTACATTAATGTTTTATTTTGGCTTCAGTTTCACAGGTGCTGGGGGAAACTGTAAAAGTCATGTCTATTCAGTACATATTTATTAGAAACCATTGTCTCACAGAGTGAAATGCTATCTCTGTGATCCGAGAAGGCTTGTTATTGTCTATTAAAGCATGATAAACTGACCGCACCAGATATTGCAATATACTAAGTTAAGTCTATGTCCCAAGAGAGAACACAGCCTTGGATAGTCTACCCTTGTCTGAGAAATGCCATCCTGTGCTAATCTCCAACTCTCCTTTAAACAATGCAGAAGAGAACTGAAGTTGGAGTTCCCCTAACATGGCAGGTGTGGGGTTCTGTGGTATCTGTTCTCCAGCACTAGCCTAGGCTGGCCCTTCTGGGGGAGCTGTGCTCTAGGTGGGGAGGGAGCCCTGACAGCTTACATGTGAAGGGGGTGAGGGGGTCTCGGTGTGTGCCCCCCACACCTTCTCCTGATCTGTCTCAACTTCATAAGGAATGAGGACTCCAGCTGTTGATGCTTTTGGCATCTGTCTCTCAATCATTTCTACGGATACTGGGCCGCTGCCAGAAAACACATTTATCATCAAAGTGCACTGCCAAGGAGGGCACCTACCCTCCCTTCACCCTGTGTATGCTTTCTCAGGACTTAGACCCTGAACTGAGGCCCACTGTGAGTACCAGTCAGAGTAAGATGGACATGTAGAGTCGCTAGTGAGAACGCATGGTGGCCACCCCTGCCTGCCTGGACTGTCCTCTCTAACACACAGGTGAAGGGAAATGGGGGCTCTGGGGGGCACAAGAGGAGGCTGAGGAGCCCAAGCCTGTTGCAGCAAGTTTACCCTGAACAGTAAACTGGGCTCCTCCTTCTGAAGAAATATAATTAAATGGGAATAAAGTCCATATTCAAAGCACATCACTCCCTAGAACCTCACTTCAGGTCAGTCTCACCAGGGTGAGATACAACCGTATTGCTGGTGTCCTGTGTGTGTGGCTCAGTACAAATATGTGATGCAGTTGTGTTTTTACACTGTCGAGTACTGTGTACCTATGACAGCATGTGCATAACTGTGTATGAGATGGAGAGAGGGAGGCAGAGAAAGAGACAGAGACAGGGAGGGAGACTGTGAAGGAGACATGGACAGCAAAACTGTGGTCCTACGGAGGAATCTCCTTTCACAGCTACACTGAGAAGCTCAGAAGTTCACCATCAGCGCTTCTGATTTTTAAGGAACTTGTATGAAAATAGTCAAACAGAAAAACGGGAGATGTCTCCTCAGAGAAGGATGTGCACATCAATTAACTTGAACAACTATCAGCGGATAGCGATACCCATCCCTGGAGCTCGCTTTCACGCAGTCAGAGCTCTGTGCGGACCAGGGGAACCCTCCTCTCTGGGCAGACTTGCGCTCTGCATCTTCCTTATTTATAGTTGCTCAAATAAAAACTATTGTCAAGAGTATTTTATTGGAAAGATAACGGAGCGGATATATGAACACAAAGGGAAGCCTTCTCTGTGAGCATCTCACCCCGGTCCCTGGTCCTGGGTCTGCAACTCCCCCCCTTGGACAGACGACAGTCAGATCTGCCACCTGGACTGTGGCTTCAGTTGTAGGGTGATGTGCTCCCCCACAGTTAGCCAAAAGCTCTTTATTCATGTTAAATTTATAACACACATTTTGTTTCCTGAATCATGAATTTATTTAATCTTTTTTCCAAAAATAGCTATATATTATCTGACATAACACTTTAATACATATTTACTACTAAAATTATTGCTTTCATTTTTCTAAGGCTTAGACATTTCTCACTTATCATTATGGGATCATATTTAATTGGACTTTATGAGCCAACATGCACTCATATTTTGTATATGTAAATTGTAGTGTAAGTTTACTTATTAATTCTGAGTCATATATTAGCCATGTTGTAAATCATGGGGCTTTATCACTTTTTAGCTTCTTTGAACCTTAAAATCTATCCACTGAAAATCAGGCTGAACTTTAATCATTGTACACACACTGAACATTTACCAGCTCTGAGTTTCTTTAGCATCAGAAAGACGCACAGACAATGAAATGCATCTGAAATTGGAGAACAGATCATGTTTTGGGAGAAGCCAGACTGGCCTAATGAGAAAAAGAATCATCAAGGGTTCCACAGATGTAGGGTCTTCGCATACTGAAGCAGAGGAACGGAGAGCTATCACTAATTATGCGAACACATTAAGGGTTTCACTGAGCTCTGTTGCTTCTGTGTTGCAATGATCTCACTGAGGACATTTTCCGATTACAAGCTAAGATCACTGGGTGATGGACGTCACTTTGCTGTGCGTGTCAATACAAAGCTCTTCCTTTGGTTATAATTTCAAGTGAGCTGTCAGAATATACAAGACAGTATGGCTCTGGCTTCAGGTGTGAGGAAGCCTGCTTAAAGGAGCATGGAGGTCATGATGCAGAGGGTAACCAGGAAGCGGCAGAGGCAGCAGCAGTAGAGCCCGTTCTGCTGGAGAGCAAAGGAGGGGAAGAGACCAACGACGAAGGGAAGGGTGGAAAGGGCTGGACCCAGGACGAGCCCACAGCACTGTCTGGGAAGACAGTCCGATTTTCTGAGAAGTCCTTCAAAACAAATGGTGTGCTTCATGAACTTAGCTCTTTCCACGATTCCGGCAAAGGCCATGTCTATGTCCAGCAGCTGGCAAAGCTGGCAAACAGAAGCAAAATTTTATTCAACACTTCTGCTTGAGAACTGAATCTTTCACAAAAATGTAACATTCATGAATCAAGATATTACCATATTTGTATAGGTTTTAAATTCAAATATGACTCTATAAAAGTTTAAAAAGGAAGCATTTTCTAGAATTGTGGAAATATTACCATATACAAATGGGGGTGGGAGGAAGGAAAAAGAAATTAAAATATGTGCATTTACCTGCTATGTACAGTGAATTAAATCATATACTGTAAATATATACAATGAAAGTCAAAAAATAAATTTAAACAAGAGTTGTGAAAGTAGGTAATTAAAAATGTCTGAGCTAGTATTATAGAGAGAGAGAGACAGAGAGACAGACATGGAGATTGAGCATTTTACATAAGAATTTGTCATACTATTTTCATTTAAAAGTATATAAACAATATCCTTCAATTTTGTTTTAAATTTAAAAATACATGTAATTATAGTCAGCTGTATGTGATTTTATTTTATGTATTTAAATAATAATTTTGCATGGATTGGATTATTTTCCAATTATAATTAATGCAAAACAAAATACATAAAATTATGACCAGAACATTTTCTTTATTATAAGGCCATAAAAACATATCAGAGGTCCTGGACTACATAATAAGCTTAGGGCTAGCCTGAACTACAAAGTGAGACCCTGTCTCAAAAAAAAAAAAACTAAAGAAACATATCAGAGGTGACAGTAGGTTATTTTTAAATTTTTGGCTCAAGTACTCCCCATAGATAGTTCAAAGTTATAATCTTATGATTTATTGATTAAATAATCCTGGATGTGATATTAGGAAGGCAATTTCACAAAATGTTTATCATTTTTATATAACCCTCACTTTCAGAGTCACTTACATGAGTTTTGCAGGTTGAAGTTCAAGAGTAGATTATACCCTCTCTATTCTCTGAAAAGTCTGTGGCTCTGTATGTGGTCGAACCTATAAGAGTGACAGAGGCATCTAGAAGGTCTTCCCCAACTCCCTCATCTGTAATTCCTTCCATAACAAATCAGAGTTTAAAAAAGACACTGTATTGTATGCACAAGTTGACATATTCACACTCCTTCCCTCATTTAAAAGAGCAAAGATGCAGTGGACACTCAGCACCTGAACCTACATCTTTTATCTTCAATAATGTGAAAGAGTTCTGTCACTTTACCATTTTTCCTCATTTGTTTAACAAGATGAATAAAAGAAAATCAAAGATTTGACTTAAAAACCAGAGGAGTAAATCAGAGAAAACATGACTTAGCCATGAAGCCTTCTGTTCTATTGAACATCATCTGTTAGCTTCATAAGGCCAAGGACTTTACTTGTTGATGTCCCCATCACTGATGTTGTCATTTGGGAAGAACCTGGCACAAGTAGCTCTAGGGAATCAAGTGGGAGCTGTGAGCAGACTGTCCCGAGTGGCACCCTCACCTCGCATGGTGCCTCCCTGCGGTCCTCAGCGGCACTGCATGAACTCGTGGGTGACAGTCACGCAAAGAGCTCTTCTAGGAACCTGACAGAAACCCTGTGGTGCTTACTCAGGTAAAGATAAGGCAGTAGCCAGAGCAGTCCCTCAGCTGTCAAACCCAGTTCTTCCAAATTTATGTTTGAATACTGAAAAGTTTGAGATCATATTTTCCCCCATAAGAAATAATCTCTTTCACCACACTCTAAACTAAAACCAAAGTAGATTAGAGACCTAAATATTTAAACAGAAACATTAAACTTGGTGGAAGATAGGCTGGGTAGAATTCATGGAGATGTTGGCTCAGGGGAAGACTTTGTGAAGAAACTTTCAGCAGCACGGGACCTAGAAGAAGCAATCAACAACAGGGATCTCATCTTACTAAAAACCTTCTACAAAGCAAGAGAAGCCACCAACTTACAATATGAGAACAAAATTTTATCAGCTATTCCTCTGACAAAGGCCCACTATCTAGAGTATATAAAGAATTTTTAAAAATCAGTCCTCAAATTTAAAGACTCGACTCAACAATGGGCATCTGGAATCAACAGACACTTTTAAGATGAAGTAAAGGCAGCAAAGAAAGTTTCAACATCACTGTGTTCAGCATCACTGGTCGTTCAAGAAATACAGATGAAAACAACACAGATTCCATCTCCATGAAGAATGGCTGCTATCAAGAAGTCAACCAAGAACAAACGGTGGAGCTACAGGAGATAGGAACCATTCTCTGTTGTTGGTGTCAAAGTAGACTCGTGCTATGGAAATCAGTGTGGAGAATCCTCAAAATCTAGGACTAGAGGCGCCATGTGATGTAGGACCCTCTCAGCTGTGCAGGGTTTTCAAGTCTGACTTCCAGTTTAACTATAGAGCACATCAGGAACACCAAGAAAATGCTTTCAAACTTTGCTGTTTGAGTAGTGGAAATTCAAGCTTGAACCATTGGACAACTGAAATATCATTATATCATTATAGTTTATAAGAAATATGACAAGGGAAGCAGCATTTTCCCACAAGTTTCAAATCTCCAGTAATCTCCATCATCGCACTAGTGAGACACTTGGACACTGGTGGGATGGTGCGCTGTGGGTGCCTTGGCCCTCGCTGTGGCTCCAGGGGTCGGAGTCCAGTCTCATGCTGAGGCCGAGGAGGAAGCTGCGGACTCCATTCTTTATGGAGCAGAGGTGTCATGAGCAGAGCTTCCCAGACACACAGCTGGGTCACTGGGATTTGTGAGCAAAGAAGACCCAGAGATGTTCCACACCACCACACTCCAGTCCCTGCCAAAGATGCATGAGTGATGCTTCTGCTGCTTTTGAGCACCAGAGGCACTTGGAAGGTCCCAACGATGGTGGAAATCTTCCCATTAGGCTCGTTGTGAGAAAACTGAAATGTGAAAAATGCTGTGCTGTCCACTCCACCTGAGGGCTGGGCTGGAGGACTGGTCACTGTTGGTAGCAGCTGGGAGAATGTCCGTACTGGTCTGGTGCCAGACGCTCATGGCTCTGCAGTGAATCCCAAAGCAGTTTCTCTCTTGTCCAAGTTTGACACCTCACTTACCTCTGCAGAATGTGTAAGTGGTAGAGTCAGAGTACTTGCAGCTGGTCTGTGGAAGACATGCTGTCTGCTGTGGTCAGCCTATTACATGTGTGGCCCTTATACCTCTTCCTGCAAATGAAACGTGCATTAGAGCAATGTCACTGTCTTGTAGTTTCTGCTGTACATGTTTTTAAAGCAGCGTGTAGATTATGCTGGTGTGATGTGTGCATTTCTCTAGTAGGAGCAACAGTGGTGTTTGGTGGTCCCCAAGTGTGACCCAGATCCTAACCCAAAGGGAAAATGCTGGCAGTGGTAGCAGCCAGCGCTCACAGGATACTGAGCCCGTGCTACACACGTGCTGTGGAGCTTGTCACTTCAGCTTTGCAAGAGCCATGGGAAGACAGTGCTGACCTTTGTCCCTCCCAGCATGTGGCGGGGTGGGGGTGGGGCTAACGTGGAGTTACTCGGGTACTTGGCAGGGTCCAATCCCAGTGGTGTGGCCCAAGTTGTGGCCCTTATACCTCTTCCTGGCATTGCACTGTCTTCTGTGAGGTTTGGCTTTTATTAGGATTGCTACCTAATGAAAATTTAAAGAAAACTTAATAGGAACTTTAATAAATATACTAAAATTTCACACATCGTTCAAATGCAATTTGAAATGTTCCTCTGACTTGGCACATGAACTCCAAATCACTAGGCAGTTAGCAACAATCTCCTATGACAAAGAAGGTGGAGATATAAGTGTATAAAGGGCCCAGGGAGGCTGCACAGCTGAAACCCAGGGACCCACCCACTTTTCCAATTATCCCCGAGGGTCAGGGCAATGCTGCCATCTCGTGAGTTTCTCTTATATATTAGTTTGATTTTATTTTATCTCACTCTCCCCACAAGCCCCCTCCCCTTCATAGGTACAAAAGCTTTCTTCTCATATTCCTTCTATTTTTCACTTTCTTCTCAGCCCTGCTTTCCCTTCCCCCACCTCCTCTCTTGTTCCCCTTTCCATTTGAATTCTTTCTTCCCTTTTCCCAACACCATGAGTTTCAATATGAAAAATGGAAAAAGGAGAGTTTATACACAGACTCTCATGCATTTGTGAATGAACTCAAATAGTCTCTCCCCTATTAATAAATTGCCCTTTTATGCATGGAAGGTCATTATTTTGTTTTCAGGATTATATCCTTTGAATAAGTGTGTATTTTAAATCTCCTGTAAGAGATGAAAAGCAGAGTAAATGGTAATTTAGTTTTTCTGCCGTTCTGTTCTGTATCTGTGGGTGTGTTTTCAGCTTGCAAAAATAAAAAGGATAGAAATGATTTTTTTAAAAAAATTGACTGTTGAAATCTCCACTGTGCTACCCAATAGCTACATTACACATGTAGTGTTCTGTGAGTTCCAAAGAAAATAAATCATTAGGACCTCATTTCATTCTTACAAAATTTGTGCATTTTATTTTCTCTGTATGAACACATAAGGCTTCAGTGTTGGAGGAACGGTTTTCTAACTGCACCTGTAGGGTCGTCAGCCTCCAGCTATCTGTGGGTGACTGACCCAGAGGTACGCAAAGGTGCCCGGGGCTGGACCCACCTGTCCACAGTGTCACTTTCTCTACTGCCAGTTCATGAGAGAGTCAAAGACTGACCATTGAATCTAATGCAAATAATTTTATGTAACTGTATACTAGATTTGATATGTCACAAAGAGTAAAATTATTTGGGTCTTAATTTGGATAAATACATGGAAACAAATCCTCTCATCAGTAATATGGCATTTTAGACTATTAGTCTGAACAAAAATATTTGTGATGGTTTCTCTGTGTCCTTTGCATTAAATACTGTACCTTTGAGTTGTTTCGATCTAAGCTTCATCTCCTTGGAGGTTGGTGTCACCTGATTTCTCAGGTGTCCTTTGAGCTCTGAGGTGGAGAAACAGGGTCACCATCTTGATGCCTCTGGCCCCAGTTTCCACATTTGTTAAACAAATATTGCTCCTGTGTGTCCGCTGAGATGCCACATGCAAATTTACTCCCCGTTCCCTGTATGCACATTACATATGGAACTTAAGTTTTCTTATACTGCCATTATTTACCCTGCATTTGTTTATGCCTCATCAGAGGGAAACAGTATGATGTTTTTTTCTCCATAGGAAGGCAACAAATATGGTGTCACCTGCCTATTACATGCAAGGACGCTGAGAGCTTCTCCCGGGGCTCCATACTTTCCCCTGCTCCATGATTTCTGCATACCTTACTTTTCTAAGTGTGGCCCAAGGTCCCTGCTCTGAGGAGACACCACTGGGCTGTGCCTGGCCCTCTCCCTTGGGACAGATCTGCCCTTTGCTGTCCATGAACAAGCAGCCCTGGTCCTCAGTAGGTGCTCGGTTCATCCTTGGAACCCAGACGGGAAGTACATGGTCAGGGTGCTGGGTGGTCCCAGCAGCACACACAGCCTGCCATTCCCCACAGGAGCTGTACTGTCTCAGCCTCTCCGCAGCTTAATTTTCATTGTCTCAGAGTACTATAGAATTGGGGAAGTCTTTATTGTTTTGCTTTCCAAATACTTAAACAAACTAATGAAATCCAGATTTGTAAATTAGAGGTGAATTAATTTTTTTTCATTGAGCTCCACAAGAGAACTAATGCCCAGGCATGAGAGTTGAGAGTGCAGGTTCTTTTCTCCAGTTCGCCCCCTTTCAGTGTTATTCTATTGGAACTCTTTTACCTTGGCGCATATGTTGGCTCTCTTGAGCTTAATGTGAATTTTCTTGAATGGAAAATATACTAAATTATAATGAAATTTTCCAATGATTTATAAAGGACTTCAAGGCACTTCCAAACAGCTCATCAGACAAGACAAACTTCAATAATTGTAACATAAATCCTTCTGTACATTTTCCTTTCACAGCAGGTGTCTGTTGCTGATGAACAGTTTTGCCCCTTCCTGGGAGTCTGTATCTCACCCCGAAACTAGGCAGCGAACTCACAGGGCTCTAATTAGGGGCTGAATAGTAGGAGTTAAACAGCTTGAGGTTAGTTGATGAACTTAACAGGCGAGCCGAGAAGTAGCACAGTGACCCTGGGAGCAGGGTGGGTGGCACGGGCAGAGACCACCATCTGGGGCTCAGGCCGAGGGCGGCTGTGTGAGCCCAACAGGGCACCAGAGAGAGCTAGCAAGACTGCTTCAAAAAAAACCAAAACAATGACAAGAGCAATGCACGTGCATGTGCACACACACACATACACACACACACACACACATGTATGCACACACAGCCATGTGCACATGGGTTGTGAAGATAGCGTAGTGTAAAGTTGCCCTGTTTAGTCCTGAGTGGTGAACATATATTTTACACTGGATAATTTCTCCAGATAAACAAGAAGTCATAGGTGACAAACCACCCACATTACTTCAGACACATTTATGAAAGGTGTAAGGTAAAGGACACTTTTGTTTTGTTTTTTAACTTGAATCTTTATTGGCACATTATATATACACATCACAATTACACTCAATATTGAGAACTTGTACCAGTATATGACATGACTTAATTCTCATTTTTCCCCTTCCCTACCCACCCTCCAACTCCCTGCCCTTATATGCACAACCCTTGTTTCCTTTTGTTACCATCAAATTTTTTTCTTTCCCCTAACTAGTTACCCCTAAACACCAATTCCCTTTGAATATTTACTATTTCACAATATCTATCATGCATTCTAGAACTCATTTACATCTTCAGTTTCTCATACCAGAGAAAAGATATGATATTTACACATCTGTGACCTATTTATTTCACTTATGAGTATATCCTTAAGGTATGTCCAGTTGAATATAAAAGACTCAAACTTGCCATTCTTTATGGCAGAGTAATACTCCATTAAACAAAACCCACATCTTCTTTATCCAGCCTAGAGTTGATGGGCATTTGGATTGTTTCCAAGATTTAGCTATCACAAACTGAGCTGCTATATACAGGGGTGCACATATATCACTGTGATATGACTCTTGTAATTCTTTTGTGTATATCCCCAGCAGGAGAATTGCTGTGTGTTTGTTTTGAGACATAGTCTCACTTTGTAGTTCAGGCTGGCCCTAAACTCATTACGTAGACCAGGCTGACCTCAAACTCAGAGCGATCCTGCTGCCTCTGCCTCCCAAGTACTGGGAACACAGGCATGAGCCAGTATGTCAGATGAAGGACACATTTTAAAGAGCAGAGAAAAAAAACAAAACAAAACTTCTAGATGAAGGTGATGAACTGAAATGTTTTTAGAAATAGATAAACACATACCTTGTGTATGCAGAGTACTCGGGCTCTGAGAGAACACACAGTGAACCTGCAAGAGGGACCTTTGCCAAGCGTGGCCCAGGATAAGGAGATGTGTGAAGCCACCATGAGCCATAGGCCTGGCAAACTCTGGGGATCAGAAAATGGGCTCAGAAAGC